>JAJOOS010001033.1:0-33996 GCA_029582725.1 Solanum chiquidenum | reverse complement strand
ACATAGATTTAGTGTGATACTATCTAATAGTCTAGTGTCGATTGATGCGAAGTAATAACTAAGCCAAACATCGATGTGATGTCTAATATGAGGTAAAGGTAAGGGTTAGGAAATTATACACACGTAGTCGGACAAAGGTGCGGGGTGAAATTCTCTAGATGTCGGACCAAGGATTTAGAGATACCTAGCTTATCACTTTGCATGTAGTCCATTAGAAAAGGATTGCTATTACTAGGATTATTGCGTTATGAGCTTGTGGGGAACACGTATACCTTAGTTAATTCTCTCATCTTGATAACAACCAAAATTGACTTTTGTTTACTGATTACTTACTGAACTCTTACAATTTATTTCACAAATCCCCCCCCTTTTAATTACTTGTTTCTGGAATTAATTTGACTAAATGAATATAATTATTGGTGGGATCGATCCTAACCTACAAGTTGGGTTCTTTACTTGATAACGATCGCTTATGCTTATTTAGGGAGGTGTAATTTGAGCGTATCAGCAATATATATATTTAATTTTGTTTCGCTTAATGATATTGTTTTACGATGTTGTTACTACACGAGTTTGCTCTATTTGGGGAACCTGAACTATGGGTGCAGTGAGTGGAGGCAAAGAGGGAGTGCAACTGCTGGTACCTCTATTAGTGTTGAAGGATTGTGTCGGTATATCGGGTGATGAGGTTGGGCGACGCCAATAAACATGAGTAATGGGTGTTTGTCTATGCAAGGGGATAGGACGAGTAAAGAGAGCAGGGGGTTGGCTTTGAAATATGAAGTGAGGGGGAAGGCTATTAACAACATAGAATTGATGATGTATATCAGGAAAAGTAGTTGGAAGATTACCTGATTGGTTAGTGATGGAGTGATCCAACTGTGGGGTGATCTATGTGCGGTCTGAAGTAAGCATAAATCGTGGCGTGTGTCTCGCATCAACGGAATGGTGGGGGGCAGAAGCTGGGGATCTGGATAATTATGATGTAAAGTATTGTCCACATTAGTATTAGTATGATTGGAAGTATGGTCCCAAGTCAAATATGAAAAGTTCTGTTTTAAGGTAGAAAACACATTATCAAATGAAAAAATATCCTCTACAAATTTTACATCCCGTGAGAGGAAAACTTTGGGGGTTTTGGGGTCAAAACACTGATGGCAATAATGAGTGACAGAAAAACCGAGATAGACACAAGGTCTGGAATACGACTCTAATTTGTTTTGGGTATATGGTCCTAGCCATGTGTAGCATAAACAACTAAATATACGAAGGGATTCATAATTTGGCAGTTTATTGAATAGAATTTCAAAAGGAGACTTGTGATTAAGAGTGATGGTTGGGAGTCGATTTATGAGAAAAATGGCATGATGGCAGGCAAAGGTCCAAAAGTTTGAAGGTAGACTTGCTTGATGAAGCAAGATTTTGGCAGTCTCGACAAGGTGTCGATGATGTCTTTCAGCTAATGCGACCCTTTGAGGAGTATGAGGGGGAGAGACAAGGTGTTGTATGCCATTGGAATGAAGGTATGGTTCTAGAACTTGATATTCTCCGCCTCCATCAGTGTAAAGTGTGAGTATTTTGTGACCAAAATGTTTTTCAAGCATCGGATGTAAACTTGAAATATTTTCTGAACTTCATGTTTATTTTTCATTGTGTACAACCAAATGTATTTGGTGTACTAATCAATAAATAAACAATAATATATATTTTTGTCAATAGAGAGAACCGGGGAGGGTCCCCACAAATCACTGTAGATGATTTCTAATGGAAAATTACTGGACAATGTGGTAGAATAAAAGGGAAATATGTGTGATTTATTGTAAAAACAAGAATTACAAGCAGTGATCCTGTCTTGGAAGAATATGAAAGATGAGAATTATTTAAAATAGAAAATAAAATGTGAGAATGGGGGTGGCCCAATCTGCGATGCCACAGATGTAAAGAAGGTCCAGCAGCAGCGGCTTTGATGTTTGGTCGAGATAGGGACGGCCATTCATATAGTCCAACTTTACTCGGGCCACACAGAAGAGGAGTTCCCGTAGTCAGATCCTTCACAAGAAAGGTAAAAGGAAAAACTCAATTAAGGTTAGATTGTCTTTGCAAAACTGATTAACTGAAATAAGCTTGTGTTTGATGGCAGGATCACACAAAATATTAGAGAGTTTGAAAGTAGTATTGGATGTATTTAAATAAGTATTACCAGTTTGCGTGATTGGAATCACATTGCCATTACCCAAGGTCATTTCCTCGGCCCCTTTGAAGTTTTGAACATTGTGGATGTTGTTGGTGTTGGCTGCACTATGGTGAGATGCACCTGAATCGACAATCTAGGGGTCATTTGGCATCGTTTGCATAACAAAATTTGCTTTTGCTTCAAATTGGTTATGGGATCGGGAGCGGAAAACATTTGTTGTATGCCCAAATTTGTCACAGAGTTCACAACTAATCCGTGAGGATTGGTATGGAAATTTACGTCCTTGAGAGTAATTGTTTGGATGCTGGAAAGTGGCGCTTTGATTATGTTATGTGTTTGGGGGATGCCCATTTGTTATTGGTGGAATGGTGGTGATGGTTGCATTGGGCCGATGAAGTAATTGTGACCCGCTGAGCAACAACTGATGTGACCTGGGTGGTAGTCCTCTTGAGGTCCTCATGTTTGAGGAACAGTTCATGATCAAGAAGCTTATCGAAAAGTTCAGCATAGCTAATGGGAGAGTCACGTGCCCATATGGCAACTGAGATTTCATGAAATTCAGAACCGATTCCACTCAATATTTTCACTACAAGTTCTTCATTATTGACAGGTGAACCTACTGTGGCGAGTTCATCAGATAGAGAGTGAATCTCACTCATATATTCAGCAATTGATTTGGTGTCTTTCTTTACCCGACTAAGATGGTGACGGAGGTTGAAGATGCGGGTTTGCGATTTGTTCGCAAATGAGGTGTGAAGTTGATTCCATGCAGCTTTAGAATTGGTCACAGAAGCTACAGTTGAAGCAATAGTGGCATCAACAGAGGCCATGAGAGCATTTTGGATGAGTCTGTCTTGACGAAACCAATCCTTGTACTCAGGGTTGGCTATCACAAGGCCGTCAGTGGTGACTGTTTTGGGAGGGGATATCTTAGTCCCGTCAAGATGACCATAGAGGTCATGGCCATGAAGCAGCATAGCGATTTGGGTCTTCCAAATGGTGAAGTTATGGTTGCCACACAACTTAATGGGTAACTGAGATGATGGGTTAAATTCAACCAAGTGTTTGAGGAGAGGTGCAGTATCGGCATTGATAACTGGGGTGGAAGGAGCCATTAGTGCAGAAAATTTTATTTGTTATCGGTGTACTCGTTAGAGTGTTTTGGCTCTGATACCATATAAGTTCAGAGAAGTAGATTAAAAATAGTATATTGATTAATGAGACTCCAATGGAGTTTATATACACATCAATCAAAATAGATTGTGCAAAGCTAACTCCTAGGAAATAGGAGCATATTAAGTTACGTGAGCAATCCTCACTGAAGGATGGGCTCCTAAATAAACTGAAATCCTAATTTAAAGCTAGTGTGGTTATGTGCACAACATACGTTCTCTATTAGATTGATCTTCATCCAAGAAATGAACCTTTAAGATCAAAATGGATCTTTAAAAGGAAAATGAAAGATGATTGAATTATTGACAAATATAAGGCTAGACTTGTAGTCAAAGGATACAGACAAAATGAGGTCTCAATTACTTTGATACATACTTTCCATTAACAATGATAACATCTATTAGGGTGTTGATAGCACTAGTGGCCGTGCATGATCTAGAAATCCATAAAATGGATATTAAGACAACCTTCTTAAATGGAGAGTTGGAGGAAGAAATTTACATGGAACAACCCGAGGGTTTTGTGGTTCCTGGTAAAGAAAAGAAAGTGTGCAAACTTGTTAAGTCACTTAATAGACTAAAACAAGCACCCAAACAATGACATAAGAAATATGACCAAACTATGTCGGCAAATAGATTTAAGAATGATGGAAGTTATAAATGTGTTTACATAATAATCACAAGGTCATTATTTGTTTGTATATTGGTGATATGTTGATCATCCGTAGAGACACTAATGACATAAATGCTACTAAACATATGCTAGAAAAAGCAACTTTGATATGAAAGATCTTGGAGTTGTTGATGCGATCTTAGGTATAATAATCCTTAGAACTCCATAATGTTTAGCATTGTCACGATCTCACTGCATTGAAAAGGTACTTGACTAGTTCAAATATTTGAATTTTAATATTGTCAAGACTCCAATAAGTGTGAGCTTTGCATTTCAAAAGAGTGAAGGCGAAAGTGACTTACAATTGGATTATGCTAGAGTATTGGGAAGCATGATGTATATCAAAAAGTGTACGCGATCAGATATAGAATGTGCTATTAATGAACTGAGTTGGTTCACAAGTGATCCCAGTCGAACTCATTGGATGACAATGAAAAGAGTTTTGGGTTATTTAAAATATATTCAAAACTGTGTCTTGCATTATAATAATATCTAGTAGTATTGAAAGTATATAGCGATGCCAATTTGATCACCGGGATCAAATCCACGAGTTGATATGTATTTACTCTTGGTGGAGGAGCAGTCTCTTGGAAATCTTCCAAAAAGACATGTATCGCTAGCTCTACAATGATCTCTAAGCTAGGGGCACTAGATAAGGCCGGTGAATAAGTTGAAAGACTCCAGAATTTCTTGATAGATATTCTTTTTTACCCAAACCTTTGGCATCAGTACGCATACACTTTGATAGCCAAAATGCAATAGGTAGGGCATGGAGCATGATGTATAACGGAAAGTCTCATCATATAAAACATACACATAATACTGTTAGAAAACTACTCTCTAGCGGAATTATCACAATTGACTATGTAAAGTCAAAGGATAATGTGTCGGATCCACTAACAAAAAGGCCTAACTAGAGAGAAAGTTGAAAGATCATCTAAGGGAATGGGTTTACGGCTTAGGACAAGTCATCATGACGGTAACTCTACCTAGCAGACTGGAGATCCCAAGAGCTAGGTTCAAGGAGAAAAACAAAGTTGTAATTGACGGTTCGACATTATCAACCAACTCAATCCATTCTCATGATGAAGACAATGTTCAGGAACAAGGATATAACATTAAGGCTTGTTAACGAGTTAATAAAGCTTAAAGTTTTCAATGATTTGCTAAGTTTGACATATTTGACCAAATAGTGTATCTACGCAATAACACAGATAGAAATCACCTATGTGAGTGTGAAGTGTAAGCCGTTTCAAAGAGGATAATTGTGGAAAGCCCATCTCTTTATACACTCATGAAACCAGGAGGTGTTCATGGATGAAACGAACACAACTGTAAGAACCATAAATGGTAAAGGATTGATTGTGTGACATATGGTTGTCTAGGTATACACCAAAGTTTGACAGTTCAAATATATCAAATCTACCGATTGATCGAATATATCCCACAGATGTTTACTATGAAAAGTGCTAAGGGAAACCTACTTATCCAGATGCAATTAATTCTTTCTTGTAAAGTACACACTTGTTTGTTTCTTTGTCTTGGAGTCATTCTCCATTCATGCGGGGGATTGTTGGGTTTTAAAAGGAGTGAATGGAAAATGAAGAGTTGCGACTTTTATGAAGAGTTGTGACTTTTATGAAGAGTTGCGACTTTTATGAAAAGTTGCGATTTTTATGAAAAGTTGTAACTTTTATGAAAGGTCTGTGTCTGTGGATCAAGGGCCCCTTTACCCAACCTCTGACATGAATGATGGCCGACCAGCATGGATCGCCGTTCGATCCAGGGTCCGTAGGTCTGATCGTTGGTGATGGCCAGCAGCCAATTAGGGGGAAATTACTAATTGGGTCAAGTTCAAATGGTCTTCACTCCCAGAACAAAAAGGAATTATGTCTCCCATGACCTCTGATATGATAGATAAATGAATCCTCTTTCCAACGGCACTGAGTTTCCTAAAATCTGACCTCCGAGTAAAAAGGTGTGCTCGTTTTAGTGAAGCCCTGTAGGGCAGACTTGACCTATGACCCCAATCTACGGACCGTAGGTCCCGTCCATCGATCACTCTGACAGTAGATAAGTCAAGGGTATGTTGGTCTTTTCCTATTTCATTGGACCTCTAAGTTACGTCGTTTAGACCCTAAATTATGAGGTTTTAGTCAGTTTAAGCCTAGAAACAAAACTAGAACTTACCTAAGTCAAATCAATAATCAAAACTTCGAAAAATTATAGCGTAAGAAAAGAAAAGAGGTCAAGAACCCTAGTTTAAGAATGCAGCAAGGTTCAATCAATTCCATCCCCGAAATTGAAAGATTTCTCCATGGAATTCGTCACCAGGTATGTGGAATTTCACTAGTGGGTTCCTTTCACCCATTAGGTCCCTCGTTTTTAGTCAGTTTCTTGATTCCCTTATTATGACTAGACCTAGGGTTTCTTGAATGTTAGAATTATTGGGTTCTTAGCTGTTAGAATGATCCAAATCAGATTATCATGTTACTACTTGGTTTCTTGAATGAATTTCAGAACCCTAGTTATGTATTTTTTTAGTTCTTGAATTACATATGCTAGGTCAGATATTTCAGTTTTTTCAGATATACATGCCTCAGTTTTGAATGTGTCATTATCAGTTATTAATGTGCATTCTCAGTTTGCATGTCAGTTTTGAGCTATCCAGTGTATTACAGAAATTCAGTCATAATGTGTTAATCACTTAATCCATTGGGAGTAGCATAATACCGAGTTGGACTAGGGTTCAGCGTACCCAAATAGTCCCAAAACTACTAGCCACGTAGGTTGTAAGTCCCCTTTATGGGCATCATTTCAATGATCACGCCAGCATTCCTCTATACCTCTGGCAGGGTATATTGGGTCATGTCGATGGGGCGTATACATCGGACTCCACATTTATATCATGTGGTTTTATCAACGGTTACTAGTAGCTACCACAGTTTAGTCAAATTCTATTGCATTGACCATGTAACAGTATATTTAGTATTCGGTCTCAGCATGTTATAAATTGGTCATTGCATTCAGTTAGCTCAGTATTCAGTATTTATATCATGTTCAGATTAGTTCATTGCTTTATTGCTTTGTTCAGTTATATGTTATTTTAGTTTTACTCTATCCTGCATGCTAAGTAACTTTCAAGTACTGACGCATACGTGCGCTATATCTTCTCGTGATGTAGGTTCAGGTTCTCAGCATCCAGATCACATTTAGATCTATTCGCGATCTTCAGTCAGCAGAATTAGTGGTGAGTCCTCATTCTCCGAGGACAATAAGCATGAGTTTCTTTTCAGTAATTTTAGTCCTTTAGTTTCAGTTTTGCTAGACTTATTTGGGGCATGTCCCAACATTTCTAGTCTGTTTAGATGATATTTTCATACATAGTTAGATTCAGCTTGGTTATGAGTTAATATTTTCCTTGTATTAAACTCATCAGTTTTCATTCATCTCAGTTATAGTATATATGTATTTTCCCTATCTTTTCATTTTATTTATGATTATAGCTTTCGCGCAATTTTTATTATTCAGTTATCTTTAGTATGCTCATAATTATGCCAACAAGGTTCGTTTGGGGTCACTTGTGATCCTAGGTCCTATGTCCGTGTCCAGGGGTAACCTCGGGGAGTGACAAACTTGGTATCAGAGCATTAGATTTAAGTGTTCTAAGATGTTTGAAAAGACGTACTAAGTAGAGTCCTTTTCATGGGTGTGAAGTACACCACATCTAATGAGAGGGAGGCTACAAGGTGTTTTAGGAAAACTTCACTTTCTTGATATTCTTATCGTGCGTTGGTATGATCTCCTTTCCAATCCATCATTATGTGCTTAAGATCATGCCTGCTCATAGAGCTTACGCAAGGAATGCTAATGCATGCAATGCTATTTTAGCTCCTCTAGTCCCAGATAAGGAAGTTTCGAATGCATAATTTTGGAACGCCAATTCCTACTAATAGAAATGATGGATCAGTGGCAGCTAGAGTATGAGATTTTGTTAGGATGAATCCGCCTGAGATTTTAGGGTCACAAGTTGGTGAGGACCCACAAAACTTCATTGATGAGGTTAAGAAAATCTTTAGAGTGATGCAACTGACTGGTAATGGTAGGGTTGAGTTGACATCTTACCTGCTTAAGGATATGGCTCACATATGGTACACTCAGTGGAAAGATTTAGGGGATACTTTATCTTTTGTGACTCCCTATATAGCAGTAATCTTAGGTGTCAGTCCAGAAACTCTCTCAGAACCCTTCTCAGTCTCTACTCCAATCGGTGAACCAGTTATGGCTAGATGGGTATACAGAAATCACCCTGTCACAGTCTCCCAGAAAGTCACCTCAGTAGATCTTGTAGAGTTAGAAATGGTAGACTTCGATGTCATTCTAGGCATGGATTTGTTACATTCCTGTTATGCCTCAGTCGATTGTAGAACTAGGATTGTTCATTTTCAGTTTTTAGACAAACCAATCTTAGAATGGAAGGGTAGTAGCTTAGTGCATATGGGTCGATTCATTTCTTACCTTAAGGCCAGAAAAATTATTTCAAAGTGGTATCTCTATCATCTAGTTCGGGTCAAGGATTCTAACTCTGAAACCCCAACTCTTGAGTCAGTTCCTGTAGTCAGTGAGTTCCCAGAAGTGTTTCCAGAAGATCTTCCCAGAGTTCCTCCCGATAGGGAAATCAACTTTGGAATTGATCTCCTTCCAGATACCCAGCCTATCTCTATTCCTCCTTACAAAATGGCTCCATCTGAGCTTAAGGAATTGAAATAGCAGTTGAAAGACCTTCTAGATACGGGCTTCATCAGACCTAGTATTTCGCCATGGGGTGCACCAGTGTTGTTCATAAAGAAGAAAGATGGTTTTCTCAGAATGTGCATTGACTATAGGCAGTTGAACAAGGTCACAATCAAGAATAAGTATCCCATCCCAAGGATTGATGACTTGTTTGACCAACTTCAGGGTGCTAGTCATTCTCAAAGATAGACCTCAGATCCGATTATCATCAGCTTAGAGTCAGAGATAGTGACATTCTGAAGACAGCCTTCAGAACTTGGTATGGTCATTATGAATTTGTAGTCATGTCATTTGGACTAACCAATGCTCCTACAGCTTTCATGGATTTGATGAACAGAGTGTTCAAGCAGTAATTGGACTTGTTCGTTATCGTCTTTATTGACGATATCCTCATTTACTCTAGGAATGAGGAACATGCGAGTCATTTGAGAGTTGTTCTGCAAACTCTCAAAGATCGCCAGTTATTTGCAAAATTTAACAAGTGCGAATTGGTTACAATCAGTTGCCTTCTTTGGGCATATTGTATCTAGTGAAGGAATTCGAGTAGATTCCCATAAGATAGAAGCAGTGAAACAATGGCCCAGACCTACCTCTGCTACAGATATCAGAAGTTTCTTGAGTCTAGCAGGCTATTACAAATGGTTCGTGGAAGGATTTTCATCCATAGCATCACCATTGACTAGGTTGACTCAGAAAATGGTCAAGTTTCGATGGTCAGATGATTGTGAGAAAAGCTTTGCAGAATTGAAAAACTAGGTTGACTACAACTCATGTCTTGACTCTACCAGAGGGTTCAGATGGTTATGCGATCTATTGTGATGCATCCAGGTTCAGCCTAGGTTGTGTGTTGATGCAGCGAGGTAAGGTTATAGCTTATGCTTCTAGACAGCTTAAGGTACATGAGAAGAATTATCCGACTCATGACCTCGAGCTTGCAGCAGTGGTGTTTGCACTAAAGATTTGGAGACACTACTTGTATGGTGTTCATGTAGATGTGTTCACAGACCATAAAAGCCTCCAGTATGTATTCACCCAGAAAGAGTTGAATCTTTGCCAGAGAATGTGGCTTGAGTTCCTTAAAGAGATATGAGCGTGCATTACCATCCAGGTAAGGTAAATGTAGTAGCATATGCTCTTAGCAGATTATCCATGGGTAGTGTAGCACATGTTGAGAAAGAAAGAAAGGAGCTAGCAAGGGATGTTCACAAACTTGCTCACCTAGGAGTTTGTCTTATGAGCATATCAGATGGTGGTGTAACGATTCAGAATGGGGCAGAATCTTGTTTGGTAGTATAGGTTAAGGAAAAGTAAGACAGTGATCCAATCTTGCTTAAACTTAAAGGTACAGTCCACAATCAGAGAGTGGAGGTTTTCTCCCAAGGGGGAGATGGTGTACTTCGCTATCAGGGTAGATTGTGTGTTCCTGATGTGGGTGAATTAAGACAACATATTCTTGTAGAGGCCCATAACTCTAGATATTCTATTCATCCAGGTGCCACTAAGATGTACCGCGATATGCGGGAAGTCTATTGGTGGAATGGTATGAAAAGAGATATAGCAGACTTTGTGGCTAAGTTCCCCAATTGCCAGCAAGTCAAGGTAGAACATCAGAAACCAGGAGGTATGACTCAAGAGATTGACATTCCTACTTGGAAATGGGAAGTGATCAATATGGACTTCATCACAGGTTTACCTCGTACTCGCAGACAACATGCCTCCATTTGGGTGATAGTTGATAGAATGACTAAGTCTTCTAACTTTTTGGCGGTCAAGACTACAGATTCGGCGAAGGACTATGCCAAGCTTTACATTAATTAGATAGTCAGGTTGCATAGGGTTCCTTTGTCTGTCACTTCATATAGAGGTCCTCAGTTTACCTCTCATTTTTGGAAGTCCTTTCAGAAGGGTCTTGGTACTCAGGTTAATCTTAGCACAACATTCCATCTGCAGATGGATGGCCAGGCAGAGAGTACCATTCAGACCTTAGAGGACATGTTGAGAGCTTGTGTGATCGATTTCAAGGGGAGTTGGGATGATCACCTTCCTCTCATTGAGTTCGCCTACAATAATAATTATCATTCCAGCATTCAAATGTCCCCTTATGAGGCATTGTATGGGCGTAGATGTAGTTCTCCAGTTGGTTGGTTTGAAGTAGGTGAAGCAGCCTTGATAGGACCAGATTCAGTCTATGATGTTATGGAGAAAGTGCAACTCATTAGAGATAGACTTAAGACTGCCCAGAGTCGCCAGAAGTCTTATGCAGATGTGAGAAGAAGGGAATTAGAGTTCCAAGTTGATGAGTGGGTTTTCCTGAAAGTGTCACCTATGAAAGGGGTGATGAGATTTGGCAAGAAAGGGAAGCTCAGTCCTAGATATATAGGCCCTTACAAGATTCTAAAGAGGATTGGTAAAGTGGCTTATGAGTTAGAGTTGCCAGCAGAATTAGCAGCAGTGCATCCGGCTTTTCACATTTCACTCTTGAAGAAGTGTGTGGGTGATCCAGCATCCATAGTGCTATTAGAGAGTGTGGCCGTGAAAGATAGTCTCTCATATGAGGATGTACCAGTTGAGATTCTCAATCGTCAGGTTAAGAGGTTGAGAAACAAAGAAGTTGCTTCAGTCAAGGTTTTGTGGAGGAGCTAGTCCGTAGAGGGAGCTACTTAGGAAGCAGAAGCAGCCATGAAGTCAGAGTATCCTCACCTTTTTCCTTCCGATTCCATTCCAGCTTGAGGTAATAGTTCCTCTTCAGTTTTTTAGTTATTCATGCGCTAATTCAGTCTTAATATTTTGTTCCTTCAGCCAGCCTTGCATTTTCAGCGTATTTGCATGTTCTTGGAACTCAGTTCAGTCAGAAATCAGTTTACAGTGCTTACTAGTAAGGTTTGCAGCTCTTACCCTCCTTACTCAGCTAGTTAAGCCTTCATTCAAGGATGAATGGTCCCAAGGAGGAGATAATGTAACACCCTGTATTCGAAACAGACCAAAAATGTAGATTTTGAGAAGTTGCAGGTGCAACCCACAGACCGTAGGTCAAACCACGGCCCGTGCTGGTAGTTCGTGGTTCACCACTGCAACCCCTCCCCAAACCCAACTCAGAAAATCAGCTAAGTATCGACCCACAGTCCATATGCTAGACCACGGTTCGTGGTCTGTGTCCGTGGATCGAGGCCTCCTTTACATAGCCTCTGACGCAAACAACGGCCGACCAGCATGGACCATCAATCGATCCACGGTCCGTAGGTCTGATCGTTGGTGATGGCCAGCAGCCACTTAGGGGGGCTAATTGGGTCAACTTCAAATGGTCATCACTCCCAGCATAAAAGAAATTACGTGTCCCATGACCTATGATATTCTAGATAATTGAATTCTCTTTCCAACGCCACCGAGTTTGCTAAACTCCAACCTCTAAGTAAAACATTATGCTCATTTTAGTGAAGCCCTATCGGGCAGACTTGACCTACGACCCCAATCTACGGACCGTAGGTCAATCCCATCCGTCGGTCACTCCGACAGCAGTTAAGTCAGGGATCTGTTGGTCTTTTCCTATTTCATTGGACCCCTAAGCTACGCCATTTAGACCCTAAATTATGAGGTTTTAGTCAGTTTAAGCCTAGAAACTTAACTAGAACTTACCTAAGTCAAATCATTAATCAAAACTTAGAAAAAATTAGAGCGTAAGAAGAGAAAAGAGGTCAAGAACCCTAGTACAACAACGCAGCAAGGTTACATCAGTTCCAGCCCCAAAATCAAAAGATTTCTTCGTGGAATTCGTCACCAGGTGTGTGGAATTTCACTAGGGGGTTTCTTTCACCCATTAAGTCTCTAGTTTTCAGTCAGTTTCTTGATTCCCTTATTATGACTAGACCTAGGGTTTCTTGAATGTTAGAATTATTGGGTTCTTAGCTATTAGAATGATCCAAATCAGATTTTCATATTACTACTTGGTTTCTTGCATGAATTTCAGAACCCTAGCTATGTATTTTTTTAGTTCTTGAATTACACATGCTAGGTCAGATATTTCAGTTATTTCAGATATACATGCCTCAGTTTTGAATGTGTCATTATCAGTTATTAATGTGCATTCTCAGTTTGCATGTCAGTTTTGAGCTATCCAGTATATTACAGAAATTCAGTCATAATGTGTTAATCACTTAATTCATTGTGAGCAGCATAATACCGAGTTGGACTAGGGTTCAGCGTACCCAAATAGTCCCAGAACTACTAGCCACGTAGGTTGTAAGTCCCTTCTGTGGGTATCATTTCAGTGATCATGCCAGCATGCCTCTATACCTCTGGCAGGATATATTGGGTCCTCTCGATGGGGTGTATACATCGGACTCCACAATTAGCTCATGTGGTTTTATTATCGGTTATTAGTAGCTGCCACAGTTTAGTCAAATTCTATTGCATTGACCATGTATCAGTATATTCAGTATTCAGTCTCAGCATGTTATAAATTGGTCATTGCAATCAGTATCTATATCATGTTCAAATTATTTCATTGATTTATTGCTTTGTTCAGTTATATGTTATTTCAGCTTTACTCTATCATGCATGCTCAGTACCTTTCAAGTATTGACGCATACGTGCGCTACATTTTCTCGTGATGTAGGTTCAGGTTCTCAGCATCCAGATCACGCTTAGATCGGTTCCCGATCTTCAGCCAGCAGAATTAGTGGTGAGTCCTCATTCTCCGAGGACAATAGTCATGAGTTTCTTTTCAGTATTTTTAGTCCTTTAGTTTCAGTTTTGCTAGACTTAGTTGGGGCATGTCCCAATATTTCTAGTCAGCTTAGAGGCTATTTTCAGACATAGTTAGATTCAGCTTGGTTATGAGTTAATATTTTTCTTTTATTAAAGTCGTCAGTTTTCATTCCTCTCAGTTATAGTATATGGATATTTTCCCATCTTTTTATTTTATTTATGATTATAGCTTCCGCACAGTTTTTATTATTCAGTTATCTTTAGTATCCTCATTATTATGCCAGCAGGGTTAGCTTGGGTCACTTGTGATCCTAGGTCCCGTGTCTGCGTCCAGGGGATAGCCTCGGGGTGTGACAATTTCCTTAAGGGGACACTGTGCATTCAGTGGGCTCGATTTTATTTCTTTGAGAAAAATATTTTGTATATTGTGTCTAATCTATTTCTAATTCTATTTTCTCAACTAGTTTTAATTTTTTAGTTTTGAAAATACTCTTTAAACTTTGTTGTTTCTTATCAAGTTCTTCAAAGTTTTGTTCTAAGTATCTTAGAAACACAAGATGAACAACAATATCCAGTCGAGGTTTTGTGTTTCCATCATGAATTTCTTTATGAATGAAAATGTGAAGTGCCAGTAAGAAAGGATATCAGCGTAACCATGAAGTAGCCAGTTTCATGCAATTGTAAGCAGCCCTGAGAAGTTTGGGGAAGGAAATAATTTATGAAAGGGATCTTAGGGAGTAGAAACCGAAAAGTCGTATGGAAAGGAGGGTAATGTAACAGTAAGAGTTGATTTTATTTGCAAGGGAAGAGTGTCATGTTTAATTTGTCGGTTTGGGTTGTTCTTAGATGTCGAATTTGTCATGAAGGACGTCCTTCAGGAGATTTTGGAAGTAAGAAATGTGAGAAGCTATGGGAGGGTAAATATGTTGGAAAGGGGGACTTACGAAGAGTTAATATCTCTTTGATTTGTATCAAGAAAAATCAAGGAAAAGGTACAAGTATCCCCCATACTATTATCGAAATCTCATAGACATATCTTAACTAAATTAAGGTCCTATTACCTCCTGAATCCATTTTTTTTTGTAATTTTGTACACTTTTTTTGCTTACGTGGCATCCAAATATCTCCCACACCTCATATTTTTTCCTATTATTTATTAATTAATTACTCATTTTTGGGATTTACCGAAAAAAATAAAAATTAAAAAAAAATGTTGAAATTGTTGAATTTAAGGTTACTATAT
This sequence comes from Solanum chiquidenum, assembly GCA_029582725.1. NCBI lineage: Eukaryota > Viridiplantae > Streptophyta > Magnoliopsida > Solanales > Solanaceae > Solanum > Solanum chiquidenum. The sequence goes on along the minus strand of JAJOOS010001033.1, from coordinate 19,216 downwards.
TTATTTGTGAATATTTGGCTTGAACTGCGTGGAGTCACAGCATGTGCCACATAAGCCAAAAGGTGTACAAAATTATATAAAAAATGAGTTCGGAGGTAATAGGATCTTAATTTAGTTAAGGTGTGTGACTGGGATTTCGGTCATAGCCTAGTGGGTACTTATGCCTTATCCCTAAAAATCACTCAATTTATACCTTAATATTAATATCAATAAAATCACTCAATCAAATTTATCGTTAAATTTGTTTTGGCATAACAAAATAAAATATTTTTTATGCTAAAATGAAAGTTGCTTTAACTTCCTCAGCACTAATACTCATCTGCGTGCTTCCAATTGGAGTGATAAATACTTGTACATCTCATTCTCATTATTTCTGCACCTATCTGTCTTTAGTAATAAAAAAAAATTGCACAGAAATAATTCATGCTCTTTGCACCATATCGCGCCTTCAGGAAAGCTTGAAAGTTTTTTCATTGTAATGACATCTTACACTATTAAGCAGACAGAAAAATTGATAAGCGTTAAGTGAAGTGTTACTTTGTCAATGTCAAATCTTTGTTTAATAATAAATTTAATTGAGTAATTTTATTGACACAAAAGTCTAAAGTAAATAATTTTATTGATAAAATATAAATTTCAATGATTTAACTATAAATCTTTTCAAAGTTTTTGGATCTTTTGAGATATTAACTCACGTATGAATATAAAAACAGAGAGAGTCTCAAGTACAAGAACGTTGTGTGTATGGCGTGGTAGAAGAATGTTGTGCGTCTTTGAAACCAATTGCGTGGTGAATGTAAAGAGAGTAAAGATGAGGTGTAGTAATGAAGATTTTGGTTTCTGTCCCTGTGAGGAAGAAGTACAGAGAAGTGTGTGCAATGTGGAAGGCTTTTGCCTGAGAGAAGCATTAGTGGGTTGGCGGGTTTAGACAAAACTTGACAGCAAAAGGAAATATACTGAAAAGTAAGGAGATTGATAAAGAGAATACCTTGATAGTTGGTGGGGATCTGCGGTGGTGTTTCGTGCAACTTGAAAGGCAGCAGAGAGAAACTTGCCTAGATCGATCGAAATTACAAATTCAGTCTTCAATTCTTGACTTCTTCCATTGAATTAATCTTCTGTCCACGCTATTAGCAAATCAATACAAATGCCTCTGAACGATTCACGTATGCTGTTGTACCTTGTGATGGCGCCACGTCACCCGACTGAGGGTTCTCTTTTATATAGATACTAGATAAATATAGTCATATGTGTATTTTTTTTATTTCTTTACACATCTCAAGACCAATTATCTTTCACTCTCCGTCTTTTGTTTCACATATACTCTAGTAATTTTGTTCTATTTTTATTGTATTATTACACTCAAATCTTTTAAAACAATCAGCTTCGAATTTTTTTATGAATAATATTAAAAAATTGAGAAAATATATAAAATTTTGTACATATTTATTGTCTTGCATATCAGATTCATAATGATCATTTGAACATAAAAATTGTTATAACAAAAAATATCTTTTAAAGATGACTTAAAGAAACTAGGTTATTCAGATGATTTTCCTTATTTTATTTCATACATTTTAATTTACTTCCTTAGTTCTTAAATTGAATTTTTTCATCCATATTAATTTTGTTAATAGTCGTAGAACATTCCTACTTCTAGACTCTGGATTCTTGAATTGATTGAAAAGAAATATATTTATTATATTTTGTACTATGTGCTACAAAACTTATACTGTACATTTTTGTGCTAGATAAATTGTAACACCTCGGTCTTAGAAAGAGATAATTTTAGAAAGAACTAAATTGGAAAGAGCTAAATTGAGATTTTCACAAGTTAGACTTCAATTGTGAGTTTAGGGTCAACTTCAAACAATCATAACTTTCAACACATGATGAGTTAGGTGGCCCATGAGATATCAAATGAAAGATCTTTGAGTCCTCTTTCCAAAACCACCAAGTTTGTTAAATTCCGAGTTTGGATGAGGGAGATATTCCCATTTGAGTTTAGCCTGCCCAATTAAGAAAATTCATCCAAATTATGGAGGAGTATTTTGGTCTTTTCCTTACCCCACTTAGTCCACTACCCAAATTAGGGGTCAGAGCTGATTAAAATCATATTAGGGCTAAAGTCTAAAAACATTGGGAAAGCTAGGGCAAAGTTCAAGAGGAGAAAAGAGAGAAAAACTTCAAGTGTTCAAGATTTTGTGTGAACTTTGAGGAATTTTGCCAAGGATTCGATCCTTTCGAGGTATGTAAGTTCTCATAGTATTAGATTCGTTCACCCACACGCTAATAATGTGATTTTTATCCATAATTTCGTTCTTGAGGTTGAATGATTTGAGTTCTTGAGGTTTTGTGCTTCGTTCTTTGAAAATGAAGTTCTTGTTGAGTTCTTGAGGTGAGAGTTGCGAATGAGTGTTGTTCTTGGTGGGTTTTGGGGTAAATTCCGATGTGATTGTGTTGGGTTTAAGAATCTAAAAGAGTTTGAGGGAAATCATTCAATTCAAGATGAGTTAGGGCATGAGATTGAACAAAAAAAATCGTCAAATTCTGGGTAGGGGCTTGGGGTGGCGCGCCACCATAGCGCCAGAACAACTGCCCAGTACTTTGGGGCCTGGCCCGGCGCGCCACTCAGTGCGCCCCAAACACTGGTCAGTAGTTTTGGGGTTGGCGCCCCACGTCACTCAGTGCGCCAGGGTCGCCAGGTCCCCTACCCATCCGACCTTCTTTTCGTGTGAGTTCCCTCAAATCGTACTTGATATCCACACATAAAATCTACATTAATTCGTGAGAGATCATACATATCCAAGTCATAACGCTTGAATTCGTAATTCGAATTCAAGATAGAGTTAAGAATAAAGTTTGAGGAAGTTCTTTGAGTCATTTTGAGAAATCTTTTACAATCTTTTAAAACTTGTTTTAAGACTTAAGTACTTAAGTATGAGGATGAGGAGAGTTGAGTTCCATTTATTTTTTGTTAAATGAATATCTGGGAACTAAGTATTCCCAAGAGTAAATGCTTTTATATTTAAAACGAGAGAGAAACCTTTATTTTCAAATGAGTTCATGAGGAGTTTTGAGCACTATCTCTTTAAGAGAATCTTTTGAGTAATAATCTCAAAGTTGAGGATGAGGAAATGTTTTTAAACATATGAGTATGAGTTATATTATTGGGAGTAGTATTGAGCACCAAAATGGGGACGAGTTTAGACAACTCACAGTCCTCATAAACCATGTATGCCAACATGGGTAAATGATCATACTTTTTAGATGATTCCTTATTACTTTTTAAGTATAGCTTAGTGGATCCACTTAGTTAAGGATATCCTATACTCAAGAAAGGTATATGATAGTTCTTGCAGCGTGGGCGAGACATTGTATTATCACATAACTCATAGTGATGGTTGTCGGTTAGAGAATCTCCTGAATAAGAGTAAAGAGTTATTATTGTATTTTTAAATACATTGATTGTTATTAATGTTTTAAAAGCTTTCTTTATAATGCATCTTTATTGTTGCTTTTATATGGAACTGAGTTGAGTATTTCTGAGTTTGAGTATCTCTTAGTGTCTTTGAATATCCTTGAGTATCCTTGAGTTGAGTTAAGTTGAGTTGAGTTGAGATGAGGTGAGTACGTTCTTGCTTTTTATCAGTTCAAGCTTATGTCTCTGTTGTAGAAGTCCCCTTGCATGCTCGTACATTCCATTAACTGACGCCATTTGGCCTGCATCTTTCATGATGCAGATACAAGTGACCAGGGTCATCAACAGGCGCTCTGTTGATATCACTTGGAGTCTTTGAGTTTGATTGGTGAGCCTCCTTACTTTTCAGAGGGCTCCACATTTTGCTTTTATTTTCAGTTTGTTAGGATGATCGGGGTTCTTGTCCTGACATCCATCGTAGTACTTAGAGGCTTCGTAGACAGTAGAGTTTTGAGAAGTCTATTTCATTTTCAATTGCTAATGTTCTAGACTTGAGATGCCATTTTTGCCAGTTGAATGTTTTTTTTCGTATTCTAAGTTATTTATTTTGAGAAACCTTTACTTTTGAGTGCATATATAGTTGAGTAAGTCTTCTGCTGAGTATTGAGTTAGGTCAATGGTTCTCGAGTGCCAGTTACGTCTAGGGTGTAGGCTCGATGCGTGGCATAAATAAATTGCATGAAGTTAATAATTGTTTTACTATTTATTATACAGGAAGTTTTGAAATAATAATGTCGTCAAATGCAAAATCTTTCACAAAAGAAAGCAGCACAAACAACACAAGTGTTATTATGCGAGTTGTTCCTCCAATGCAGCAACAATATCCTATGCTTTTTGGAGTTCTATTGATTCCAAACAATCAAAATGCTACGGTAAGTTTTCCATAATTTTACCACTAATGAAAATGTTGTTTGAATTAATATTTATATTACAAGCTAATATACATTATATTGATTATATTTAATATATATCAAATAATATTTTAAAAGAGATATATGTATAATAATTATAATATGTACTACTTATATATTTTTTATGTGATGATTAATGCAGGAAGAAACTGTCGAGGGAGATAGAAACCAGGATTCCCATCAAATTCTCAGTCCATTAGCAGGTAACACCCTTCTAAAAGAAAATGATAATTTTAAAAATATTTATCTTTTTCTAAAGCCTCAAATAGTTTTTGAAAACAAAATATATCATCAAACTATTGTCACAAAAATGAAAATAAATTCTCTTAAATAAAACATTTTGAAAGATAACTCAAACACACAAATTACCATCCTATTTGTTATAGTGGAATTTTACGGCCTCACAAACAAATATCATATAACTAGAACTTTTTGTTGGCCCCTTCTTTTTGAGATATTTGTTGATGATTCTTTTTATTGTTCTCGGAAATTATGAACCTTATTAACTGCACTCTAAAGATTATTTTTCTACAATTTTAAAATCTTATTAGTTTTTTTTTACCGGATTTAGCTAAAATACGTAGATGTTAGATAGTGGTCGAATGTTTCGTCAGCACCAACATTTATATTTGCACAACATTTAAAAATAGCAGGAAAAAAAATCTAAACGACACCTTATAGAGTGATATTTATTTAAATCATCCTCAAAAAATTATACATTTATTTTGTATGCACCCTTTTATTTGCTGATATTATCTAGAATCATAAGTGATTCAAAAGTTTCAAATACAGTCAGCAAGAAGGGTCCTTATAGAAATATTCATCTTCGCTTTTTTTTAATACTTTTTTTTTTGCATTAATTTAAGGTTTTATGGCATGTTGCATATCTTGAATACTTTTTTATTTGTCCCTTTTTCAAATTTAGTAACACTATGAAAAAACATAATTGAACTTGCAAGGTCATATTGATGTGCCTTCACCAGTCTCTTTCATGTCTACATCGGACTACACTACCATGCAGAACTATACCTCGATGACCCTACAACATAACCTTGCTTTACAAGGTCAGGATCCTCCACTGCCTAGCCAGGTAGATGATCACCAGAGGCTCATCATTGAACCTGACGGGTTTGGATATGATTTATCTATTTTTACATCTTATAATAACATTAGTTTTCTAATTTATGAATTTAACCTCCTAATATTTTAATTATTATATTACAGGTTTAAGCCACGTCAAGAGACTGCGAAGATCCTCACATCTGCTATTGGAAAGTTTTGTAATGATGCATACTTGACGTGGGGTGAGATTCCACAAACAGTTAGGCAACAAATTTTTAATGAGTTTAAGGTAATTATGAATTTATTATTTAAATTCAAAATATAAGTATTATAATTCATTTCTAATATGAGATTTTTAAAAAATAAATTCAGGAAAAGTGTGTATGGCTTCCCCTGCCTGACAAGCAGATCGCAATTAATTTTGAGAAAAGGGCAAGCCATAGAATATCAGACTCCTTTTATAATGGTCGCAAAAATGGTAGAAATCTCAAGTGGTGTAAACCAAATATTTGGGAAGATCTATGCCGACAGTGGAGTAATCATAAGTTATTTAAGAAGAGGAGCGAACAGAGATCTAGTTAATCTTTATGCCCGCCTTTGTTGTTTTTTTCTATTATTACATATACAAACTCAAGTACTACACTAGTTCCTTTTTGTTCTAGTTCGAGATACTTAGTATTTCAAATGTAGGTGAGTAAATCGCATACTAATCATGGTGGCGATTTTACTCTTTCCTCCTTTTTTCTTATAGTTATTATTGGGTTATGTCCCTAGACTCTTGTATTTTTATTTGAATAAGATACTCCTTCACTAGATTTTGGGAGATGGATAATGATATTTGAATGTTTTTGGACAATATGGAGTCATTTTTGTGCTATCATTATTTGTAGCAGATATTCTATTTTGGTTGATAGATTGCTTAATGAATTACATAATTAGTGGGATGCTTCTATTATATGGAATATTTAGCAAAAATTTCTATTGATATTTGGTATCTAATAAGATGAATATTGGTTCGCTTGGCATGGGTATTAGCTTGTTGAGTGTCAACTACGATGATTGATACACAAACTTTAAATTATTTTCTATTTCATGATAAGAAATAAATTTCAATATTCATTACATGCATGTTCATAAAGGTTGAAAACATACCCCTATTATCACCATCCATGATCCAAATGATTAATAATTATATTGAAAAATATTAAACATCAAATAAAATTAATGCATCTCCATAAAAAGAAGTGGAGAATGTCAAAATTGAACCAATAATTATGTCCCAAGTTTTTTCCCTCTCGATTAAGAAATAAATTTTGAAATCAGCTATCCCATTTCATTTATATGGTATTAATGATTATCCTATTCAATTACCTAATCATTGGTGTTGGTGTAACATTTTAATATTGATAAAAATATATTATATGTTACATTATTTATCATGTTATGTCTTTGGGGGACATTATATTTGTGCTCTTTACTCTATTCAATAGTGGAAGAAAGTGGTTATCAGTTGTTAGTAGCTTATGTAACCACCAACTCTTTATTTTTCACATTATTCTATCATTATGTCTTGTAACTTATGTAACATTTGGGCCATTCATTTGGAAAATTTACTACCGACTATCTTCCTATTCATTGCAAGGAAGAATTCATCACCTATAAATAGTGTGGTCTTACTTCGTATTGTGTAGAAGAGAAATAATGCATGAAAAACATGTTAGTGAAGAAATTTACAAGATAACAAAAATACAAGATTACAATTGAAATACAATGAAGAAATAAATCTCTTCAGGCTGAGGCGCGGATATTTTGTTCTCTTTAAAGAGATTCAAGCCCACTGCAACAAATGTTTTTTACCGATCCAGCAGTAGTCCTCTTGACTTTTCCCCTCCGGGATACAACAACCTTAACACAAAGTATAACTCAACAACTCTGGACAAGAGTTGAGTCCAAAGCTCCACAAAAAGAACACCTCCCTTCAACTAATAAGAACTCTCTTTTTGACAAATTTTATGTACTCTATGTTTTCTTCTGTTTTTTTTTCAAACCAAATGAAGACTACCACTATTTATAGTTGAGGAAGTCTTCCTAGCAAAGAATTGGAAGATAATGGGGTAGTAAATAGTGAAGATAATGGCCTTGGAAGTTATATAGGTTACAAAGTATAATGGAGATAGAATAATGGAAAAGTAATGGTGAAGGGTAACAAATGCACTAACGTGCAGATGTTACTATATGACCATTACCAACGTTTCTTTGCCAACGTTCACTGCAACGTTCACAAAGCAGTATGCCATAATTCCTCTGGTCATTAATTGACCATTGAGTAATTAGGCACCAATGCTATACATTGCAGCAAAACTGCTAGTTACTCCAATAATCAAAAAAGAAATTGTTAATATGGCAATTCAAAGAAGTAAAATAACTTAATATTAAAATACCTACACTAACAATTCCCCACTCATTTAAATATTACACAGGAGAGTATATCAGCTGAAGGAAGACTATTATGCATTATGAAGGTGTGCTCTGCATTAAACATCCACTTTGTGAAACAACAACTTTTACTCCAGAGTCGTAGTAGTCTCAGACTTGAACTATGACTGCTTAAGGAAAATAAAATATTATTGCTCACACACAATAATCAAGGTGTTGACATGAGCTTTAAAAGCCAGCACGTTACGGCCTTGTGCTATCCCGGTTTCATGAGTGCTTTTGAGAATAAGTCAATTCTCATAGGAAGCGACCTACTTCCACACTCACATAGGTGAAATCTGTCGAGAGTGTTCATGTATGTTTAACACTCCACCCATACGGGCTACATATATTCATTAAGAGTTTTATCAACTCAAATTTCACAAATTACTACAGGAAACAATGCACTCACATCATATGGAGGGAATAAAAAAATAGTGCATTTTTTCACAAGAAGTCATCATATGATTAGTTTTTCCCTTAGAACCTAGTTATAGGATCTCTAGTACCCAGGTTGGATTTCCTCATCTATGACTCAAGGATTTATTGGCTTCAATCCAATCCCCTTCGATGTGCTCCAGACCTTTTCTCTTGTTAATGCCTTAGTAAGAGGATCTACAAGATTATCACAAGATTTGACATAATCAACATTAATGGTACCACTTGTCAAATACGATTTTACATTATTGTGTTTCCTCCTTATAGGTCTGGATTTACCGTTGTAATAACGGTTTTGAACTCTACCAATCGCAGCGGTGCTATCACAATGAATTCAAATAGGAGGAATTGGTTTTTCCAAATAAGGCATTTGAAATAATAAATCTCTTAACCAATTTGTTTCCTCACTAGCTGAAGCTAAAGCAATTAGTTCAACCTCCATGGTAGAGTTAGCAACTATAGTTTGCCTTTTTTATCTCCAACAAATAGCACCACCACCCAAAGTAAAGACATAACTAGTGGTAGAACAGGAATTACCTGATAAAGTGTTCCAATCTGCATCACAAAAGCCTTCAAGTACAGCAGGATATTTTTTATAGAACAAACCACATTTTTTTGTTCCGATTAAATATCTCATAACTCTTGTTATAGCATGACAATGTTCATTACCTGACTTGCTTGTAAACCTGTCAAGTACTCCTACTGCATGTGCAATATCAGACCTAGTGCAATCAGTCACATATCTCAAACTTCCGATTATGTGAGCATATTCCTTTTGATTTATTATATCATTTTCACTTTCAACAGAAAATAAGTGTACACTTGAATCAAAAGGAGTTAAAACATGCTTGCAATCATGAAAGTTATATTTTTTCAAAATTTTCTCAACATAATGTGACTGGTCAAGAAAAATTTCATCACATGTTCTTGTTATTTTTATTCCAAGAATAAAAAATTTCTCACCAAGATCTTTCATATCAAAATGGCTTCTAAGAATATTTTTAGTTTCATCAATAATATTCATGTTAGAGCAAATGATCAATAAATCATCAACATATAGGAAAATAATCACTGGTGAATTATTTCAAGACTTATGATATATGCACTTATCACACTCATTTGTTTAAAATCATTTTCAATCATGCAGGAATCAAACTTATCATGCCATTGTTTAGATGCTTGTATCAAGCGATATAGGGATTTAGTAAGTTTACATAATTTGCTTTCTTGACCTGCTTCAACAAAATACTCGAGTTGATCCATATAAATTTCCTCATTTAGGTCTCCATTTAAAAAAGCAGCTTTTACATTCATTTTATGACTTTGCAAATAAAAAATTGAAGTCATAGCAATTAAAAGTCGTATGGATGTAATTCTTGTTATCGGAAAAAAAGTATAATTTTTTTTAGGCCTTCTAGTGTTTAATACCTTTTGCAACTAGTCTAGCCTTATATTTATCAATAGATCCATCCGATTTCAACTTTTTTCGTAAGACCCATTTGCAACCAATAGTTTTACAACCCGGAGGTAAATCAACTAACTTCCAAGTTTTATTAGAAATCAGCGATTTCACTTCATCATTTACAACCTCTTTCCAAAAAAAGATTCATGTGAAGATAAAACTTTTTTCAAAGTGAGGGCGTCATCTCCAACATTTAATACATAAAAATCAGGTCTAAAATCTTTTTCTACTCTAGCTCTTTTATTTTTTCTTAATTCAAAATCATCAATTTCTTTACTTTTCAAAGTAGAAGAAGAAGAACTAGGTAGTGATAAAATATTTTGTTCAATCCTTTGACCCCACTATTTTAGAATCAAAAGGGAATTTGTTTTCATGAAAAATGGCATCACCTGATTCAATTATAACATTATCTTCAAGATTAAAAAATCTATTGGCTGTATTATTTGAAGTATAACCAAGAAAAGCACAAGTAGTAACTTTCTTACCCAACTTTGTAATTTTGGGATCCATTAGCTTCACAAAGGTTAGACAACCCCAATCTCTTAGATATCCCAAACTTGGCTTGTGACCTTTCCACAATTCAAAAGGTGCCAATTTAGACTTTTTATGAGGCACACAATTCAACACCTAACAAGCAGTTAAAATAGCTTCACCCCATAAATTTAAAGGTGCATGTGACTCAATAAGCATGCCATTAGTCAATTCAACGAAAGTTTTATTTTTCCTTTCCGCTACACCATTAGATGAAGGAGAATACGGAGGAGTAGTTTCATGAATTATTCTCAATGATCTAACAAAAGAATCAAACTCATTTGACTCATATTCATGACCTCTATCACTTTTAATTCTTTTTATTCTTCTTTCAAACTGATTTTCAACCTCATGGAGATAAGTTTTAAAATTTTCAAAGGCATCACTTTTATTTTTCATCAAGTAAACATATGTAAACTTAGAAAAATTATCAATAAAAGTGATAAAATATGTATTAACTCCATAAGTTAAAATTTCTCAAAGTTTACAAATATTAGTATGAACTAATTCTAACAAATCAGTTTTTCTTTCAACTTGGAAATGAGGCCTTTTAGTGATTTTGGTTGTACTACAAGCCTCACACTATTCAAAATTCTTTTTAGCCATTGGGATTAGTCCTAAACTACTCATAATTACAACATAACGATCATTAATATGACACAAACAAGCATGCCAAAAATTGGTAGAAGAAAACATATAAACAGAAGTAGAAATTTTATTCATTTCAACATTCAGTTTGAACATCCCATCACAAGCATACCCCTTTCCCACAAAAATACCCTTCTTCACAATTACATATTGATCAGATTCAATAATCTGTTTAAAGCCTGCTTTATTAAGAAGAAAATTAGACATAAAAAATTTTCTCACGGAAGGAGTATAAAGTACATCTTTCAAAGTTAATACCCTTCCAGAAGTACAACACAATTCGACTTCTCCCGTTCCAAGAACTTGAGTAGTGTGAGAATCACCAAGCATGATGATTTTGGGCTCCTCAAAATGAGTATTTTAAACCATTCTTTGTCATAACAGACATGACGGTATGCACCAGAATCAGTCCACCATCCATCAACACTCTCAACCATGTTTATGTTGGTAATCACCGCGACAAAAGGTTCTTCGATAACGTTTGCCTGAGGGTTAGGACCACGTTTCCGAAATCTACAAAATCGAGTAATATGCCCACTCTTGCCACAAACAAAGCATGGTCCCTTGTCTTGAACTTGTTGATTTTGTGCTTGATTTTTTTCACCATTATTTTTCTTGGGAGGTCTACCATTATTTTTCTTGATGAATTTTTTCTTCTTAAGCTTCAAAGAAGTATTTTTGTGAGATTCAGGAGTAGCATTATTTGAAGTAATTAAATTTACCTTTGTTGTGATGTTGCTCTCTTATGTTTGTAAAAGTGAATCTTGGCCCCTTGTCTTTTCTTCCATACGTATTTTCATTATCAACGTCTTAAGAGAGGCTTCCTTTTGTTTTTGGCGCATAGTTTTTTGAAATTCCTTCCAAGAAGGTGGAAGTTTATCTACTATGCCACAAACAATAAGGTTATCTCCAATTTGACCTCCTCAGACCTTAGCTCTCCAACAATCATTATAAAGTCTTGAACTTGGTCTACCACTTATTTGTTGTCCACCATTTGAAAATGAAAAAATCTACTAGCCGCATATTTTTTCGCTCCAACCTCTTCGGTATCATACTTGCTCTGCAATGCTTTCCAAATTTTCTTTGCACTAGAGTGAGTTCTATCATAATAATCATAAAAATTATCATATAGACAATTAAAAATATAATACCGACACTTATAGGAATCAACATTGTACTTTTCCACTTTCTCTAGATGAGAAATAATTTCATCATCATTCATAGAGGTGATGTCTTCTTTATTAGGATTCTTCTCAGTTAACACATAAGAAACATTAAGAAGACTTAAGTAGAAAAGTACTTTACCCTTCCATCTCCTGAAATAGTTACCATTAAATCGAAATGGCTTGTTAAGATCATTGTTGAATCTCCATAAAATTGTTAGTGAAAAAATTACAAAAAAACAAGACTACAATTGAAAATAAAATGAAGAAATAAATCTCTTCAGGCTGAGGCGCAGATATCTCGCTCTCTTTAAGGAGATTCAAGCCCACTACAACAAATATTTTTCACCGGTCCAACAGTAGTCCTCTTGACTTGTCCCCTCCAAGACACAACAACCTTAACACAAAGTATAACTCAACAACTCTGGACAAGAGTTGAGTCCAAAGCTCCACAAAAAGAACACCTCCCTTCAACTAATAAAAACTCTCTTTTTTTGACAAATTTTATGCACTCTATGTTTTCTTGTGTTTTTTTCAAACCAACTGAAGACTACCACTATTTATAGTTGAGGAAGTTTTCCTAGCAATGAATTGGAAGATAATGGGGTAGTAAATAGTGAAGATAATGGTCTTAGGAGTTACATAGATTATAAAGTATAATGGAGGAAGAATAATGGAAATGTAATGGTAAAGGGTAACAAATGCACTAACGTGCATATGTTACTATATGACCATTACCAACGTTTCTTTGCCAACGTTCACTGCAACGTTCACAAAGCAGTATGCCATAATGCCTCTGGTTATTAATTGACGATTGAGTAATTAGGCACCAATGCTATACATTGCAGCAAAGCTGCTAGTTACTCCAATAATCAAAAAAGAAATTGGTAATGTGGCAATTCAAAGAAGTAAAATAATATAATATTCAAATGCCTACACTAACAAAAGATGAGTATTATTTTATTGTGTTTATATTGAGATTAGTGTAGTAGTATAAGAGAGAGTTGACACAAAGAATAATATTCTAAGTCTTCAATGTTTTGTTACAATTTAAAAAAGTGTGGATATACTGATAGAGATCTCAACATCATTCCTCTCAAACGTCTCTCTCTTCAAGAGATGGAAGAGAAGAGATGTACGGGTAAAGTATTTTTCTACTTGCTCAATTCAAGTGAAGAAAAATGTAAAGGAAAAGCTTTTTACCTTGTATTTTCATGAATAAAGTGATACAACTTTTCAACAAAAAAAGTGATTTAAATTCTTTAAATAGTGGGGATTCATGAAATGATGAAAAAAAATATTTGTGTAATTGTGATTTGTGCATATTTGAGAAATGCTCTAAAAGGAAAAGAGTATTACAAGTGCATATATATTAATTGTGGAATAAATTACATGTTATTATTTGCCTATAATGTGATGACTTTTGGTTCTAACATGAGAGTTATAAATAAATTATGAAAGTCATGTTGAGTAGCAATTTAACTTGAAATGTTTCGGGTGAGAAAAAATCCATTCTTGGAATGAAAAAATATCATAAACATGTGATGGAATTTTTCTTGTCAAGTCACATAATATTGAAAATTTTGTGAAATACAATTTTGTTGGTTGTGCAAGTCTTGCAACTCCTTTTGATTCAATTGTGTGAGAAAGTTGTGACAAATAAAAAAAAGGAGTTTGCTAGTCTAATAAAAATATGAGTTATGTGACTAACAACTTGACTTGATGTTGTGTTTGCAATAAAAGTACTTTGAAGGTACAAGCAAACTAGATGAGAAAAATTTGGTGTTATTTGTTGGAAGTGAAAAAAGCAAATTATATTGCTTGCTTATCTACTTGGAGGTTGAAGTAAAAAAAATTAAACTTCAACAAGTGAAAAAGTGAATTGATTTATTATATCAAACACTTTATTTTGAGAAATTGATTTTTCTAATTTTGATTAATTATGATAGCACCAATATAATGGTTGAATACAAAATCGTTATTATAACGGTAAATTCAGACTTATGAGAAGAAAACACAATATTGTGAGATCATATTAATCACTGGTATACCATCAATATTAATTGTGTTAAAATTTGTGATAATCTTGCAGATTTATAAACTAAGGTCTTAGCAAGATAAAAAGTCTAAAGCACATCGAGGGGGATAAAATTGAAGCTAAAAAATTCTAAGTTACATATGAGGAAACCCAACTTGGAGACTAGAGATCCTATAACCAGGTTCAATGGGAAGAACGAATCATATAATGACTTGTTGTGAAATGCACTATTCTTAATTTTATTCAATCCCTATGATATGAGTGCATTTATACTATAATGATTTGTGGAGTTTAAGTCTTGAACTCTTAATGAAAGTATGTATATCGTATGAGTGGGGTATCAAATTATAGAAGCACCCTTGACAGATTTCACCTATGTGAGTGTGAAAGTAGGCCGCTTTCTATGAGAATGAGCTTGTTCTAAAAAACACTCATGAAAACCGAGATAGCACAAGGTCGTAATGTGTTGTATATGAAAACTTATGTCAACACCTTGATTATTGTGTGTAAGCAGTGATACTTTATTTCCCTTAAGCAGTCATAGTTTAAGTCTGAGACCACTATTGACTCTAGGGTAAAGAATATTGTTTTACTATGTAAAGGTTTAATGCAGAGCACACCTTCATTATGCATGATAGTCTACCTTCAACTAAATTGTGAAGAATTCTCTTATCTTAATGTTAAAATGAGTGGGGGATTGTTGGTGTGACATTTCAATACTAATAAAAATATATTATATGTCACATTATATATCATGTTATGTCTATTGGTGGACATTACATTTGTGCTCTTTTCTCTCATCAATAGTGGAAGAAAGTGGTCATTAGTTGTCAGTAACTTATGTAACCACCAACTCTTCATTTCACCCATTATTCTATCATTATGTGTTGTAACTTATGTAACATTTGGGCCATTCATTTGGCAAATTTACTACCACTATCTTCCTATTCATTACAAGGAAGAATTCATCACCTAGGTCTTCCTTGTGTTGGGTATAAGAAGAAACAAGAGAAGTACAAGAAAATATAGAATGAAAAAGATGAGTAGTATTTTATTGTGTTTATATAGAGATTAGTATAGTAGTAAAAGAGAGAGTTGAGACAAAGAATAATATTTTAAGTCGTCAACTATATTCACTATACAAAAGAGAGTATTATATGTTGAAGGAAGGTGTTCTTTTTGTGGAGCTTTGGACTCTTCAACTAATCCGGAGTTTCTTGAGTTGTACGACGTTGTTGGGCTGTTGTATCCTGGAGGGGACATGTCAAGAGTATTATTGTTGGATCGGTGTAGATTATGTCACAGTGGGCTTGAATCTCCTTAAAGAGAGCGAGATATCCGCGCCTCAGCCTAAGGATTTATCTATTCATTTTTGTTCATTTTATTTCAATTTTAATTTATTTTATTTGTGGTATATTACACCAACAATTGGTTCATCATAATCATATATCATATATCATCATATATAAAAGAGAACCCTAGGCCCCCCCTACGTGGCGCCGCGACAAACCAGGATTTCCTTTTAATTTAATTATTTCCAAAAGTAGCCTTCCCCTTTCATGAAAAGTTGTGACTTTTATGAAAATTTGTGACTTTTATGAAAAGTTGTGAATTTTATGAAGAGTTACGATTTTTATGAAAAGTTGTGACTTTTATGAAAGGTTATGTCTTTTCCGAAGAGTTGTAACTTCTTTAAATAGTTGTGACCTTTCCTATAAGGCACAATAAGCATTTGTTCGCACTATCCTTTGTTGTTTATAAATAGATGGATTTTCAATGTGCACGAATATTTAATTGTGCAGAAGAAGAAAAAGAAGTTCAGAATTTCTGTTGTTTTAAAATAAGACGAAATCCCTCTATTTATAGACAACATAGGCTAGTGTGAATATTTTTTTATTGTTTTATGAAAAGTTGTGAATTTTATGAAGAGTTGCGACTTTTATGAAAACTTGTGACTTTTATGAAAGGTTGTGTCTTTTCCGAAGGGTTGTAACTTTTCTAATGAGTTGTGACCTTTTCAATAAGGCACAATAAGCATTTGTTCACACTACTCTTTGTTGTTTATAAACAGAGGGATTTCCAAAGTACACGAATATTTAATTGTGCAGAAGAAGAAGAAGAAGTTTTGAATTTTTGTTGTTTTAAAATGAGAAGAAATCCCTATATTAATAGACAGCAAAGACTAGTGTGCACAAATGTTTATTGTACCTTATCGGAAAGGTCACAACTATTTGGAAAAGATGAATCTCTTCGGAGAGGTCACAACCTTTCATAAAAGTCACAACTTTTCATAAAAGTCACAACTTTTCATAAAAGTCACAACTCTTCATTAAAGTTACAACTTTTCATAAAAGTCACAACTCTTCATAAAAGTCCCAACTTTTCATAAAAGTCGCAGCTTTTCATAATAGTCACAACTTTTCATGAAAGGGGAAGGTTAGTTTTGGAAATAAATAAATTAATATGGAATCTTGGTTTGTGGTGGTGCCACTTAGGTGGGCCTAGGGTTCTCTTATATATATATACTAGTAAAATCACCCGTGCGAGGCGCGGGAATTTAATATCACCTAATTTATAAATAATGCTTTAAATCTATTTTTCATTAAAACTAAAACACTATATTATCATACATACAAGATTACATAGTAACAAACATTAATAATGTAAAGGAAGATGATATTTATAACATCTTATCATTTATCCTTCAACCAGTCTTCTTTAATTTGATTTTTATAATCTATCCTTTTGCTTCGAGGAAGTGTTACTATTTGATATTTTTGGGAAATTAAATGAAGATCAACCGGAGATATTAAATTTTCTAATAAATGAATAATCGTTGGTGAAGTGATAAATAAATTTTAAATAACATAAAAAAGTGAACAAATATTCTAATTCTAGCGTGTAGAAAGTTCAGTCCTACCTTTTGCTTTACATATATCATTTTAAAGTTCTCCATTTAAATGTATCATAAGTAATTATTAAATAAAAATTTGAGGGGAGAATGTATCATATTGGACAACAATTCAACTTATTATATATACTTGAAAAAATATTACACAAAATTATTTAGTTTGTTTGGGTGTTTTTAAAAAAATCAACATACTAGAGTGATGCAGTTCAATTTGAAACTACACTTCTATTCCAATCGCAGTGTCGAGAAACACATCTATTACTTCAAGAAAAGTATTTACAACTTGCAGTAAACTTGAGAATCTGTCCATACTTCATATTGAATATGAGCAATTAATTTATTGTGTAGTTATCTATGTCTTTGAAATTAACAGAGGCTCCAGTCTAGTCATATTCCTCTATAGGTCATTCGACACATCCTTGAACTCATGTCAAAAGTTTATTAGTTCTTGTCTTCTTTTCTTGGTTCACTTCACACATCAAGGTGCGATAAAGTTTTTAAGGTCTTTATATCCTTACAATGGCATACCAAATTTGAATTTTGTCTTCATGAGATGGTAGTATAGATCTTTATGGAATTTATTTTACTGTACCTTCAACAATTTCAGTAGAGAAAACTTGTGTAAATACTCAATTAACATGTGTTATTTAATCTGTACCAACAAATACTTATAACAATAACTTTGCAGAAACATAAACAACAAAGTTTAAAACATGTACTAAAAATAAAAATTAATAACATAATCATAAATTAATGACTGTAAAAAAAAAATATCAGGATCTGTAACAATAGAATAAAACAAAAAGGAAAAAATTGTGCCCACTGAATGCACAATGTTCCTTAAGGAAATTATTCCCTTCTAGTACCCGAGGTTTAAGAAATAGATCCTCTAGGATAGAACGATTCTATTCACCAATGTATTGATACAAAAACCATAGTATAGCGATAGAAGAAGAAGAAGAAGAAGAAGAAGGAGAAGGAGAAGAAGAAGAAGAAAGAGAAGAAGAAGAAGAGAAATTCAGATTTTTCTTTGTTTTAAAATGAGAGGAAATCCCTCTATATATAGACAACAAAGGGTAGTGTGAACAAATATATATTGTGCCTTATAGGAAAGGTCACAACTCTTTGGAAAAGTTACGACCCTTCGGAAATGTCACAACCTTTCATAAAAGTCACATTTTTTCATAAAAGTCGCAACTCTTCATAAAAGTCACAACTTTTCATAAAATTCGCAACTTTTCATAAAAGTAACAACTTTTCATAAAAGTAACAACTTTTCATAAAAGTCACAATTTTTCATGAAAGGGGAAGGCTAGTTTTAGAAATAAATAAATTAAATGGGAATCTTGGTTTGTGGTGGCGCCACGTAGGCGGGCCTAGGGTTCTCTTATATATGTATATATATATATACTAGTTTTTTCAACACGTGCGTTGCACGTGCTTACCAATTCAAAAAATATATGTTATAGTAAATAGTATTGCTTATTTAAGTGAAGATTTGAATAATATGCTTTGTACAAAATAATATTGCAGATTCTTTTGTAAATGTTCAATGTGGATTGTCATATAAATCTCTTATTCACGCAAATCTATGAGATGGTCAATGAAAAATTTTATTAGTTAAATGCAGTAATACATATATTTATTTCAATTTGATGAGGTTCAATCAAGTATTTAGTTGTATCTCAGTATATTACCTTATAGACGATATTTATTGTGTATTTTTCTTATCATCTAACCAAATGTGTTTTGCACGTGTATTCCACGTTAAACTGTTTAGATGTCTTATGAACATGTGAAGAGAACAACTATATTTTATTTTTTAGAACTAATCTTTGTATAATAATTTTTATTTTATAAGTTATAACATAATAGATGACGTTCTTGTTGTTGGCTCTCATATTTTACTTCTCAATTGACTGTATACATAAATCAAAGATAGTTATTTAACTGTCCATAGTTAACTGAGAAAGATTTTCTTTTTTTACCAGAAAAACTAAAAATTAAAATTAAATAATATATCCTATTTGTGAAATTATATATATAATCACATGTTTATCTTACACCCAACAAAGATGTAGTTCATATACTTGTAA
>JAJOOS010001032.1:0-48910 GCA_029582725.1 Solanum chiquidenum | reverse complement strand
AATTAAAATAGAATAACTTCATGAACCCTTTCGACAGATAATATATGTCATATATATAAGATCATAGTATATCCATCATTAATTTATATTTATATAACGATAAAATATAATTATAATAAAATAAGAAATATTTTCATTTTTAAATTTTTCTTGAATTGAAGTAAGATAAACATTTGCTAATTTAAAAAATATTATTAGAAATAGAATATGTTGAAAAGAAAATAAATAATTTTTTTATTTTTTTATTTTTTTTTACCCAAAATAACAATAAGGGCATTTTTGGACCAAAGTATTGACGGAAAGGGCATTTTTGGACCAAACTACAAGCGAAGGGTATTTTTGTTCCTTTCGCATAGTTTAAGGGCATTTTTGACCATTTTCCCTTGAACCAATAGTAAAGTATATTCTTATATCTGACTTAGGATATGAATCATCCTATATTTCAAGTCACGTTAACATTAGTATATATATAATAGACGTTTTCACAAAAATGACTAGTTAACTATGACAGGAGACAATGCCTTATCACAAAAATGACCAAAAAAAAACAGATAAAGATGGTTCAGTCGATAAGATAGCAAGCCATTATATATATATATATATATCATCATTGGATTCCAAGAGATTATCAATTGTAGTTTTTTTTAAGCTAAACGTCAACAAGGCTTTTAATCATTTAAGTTGTGATAATTGGAAGCAAGTAATAATAGCAATATTTAATGGTCTAGGAGAGAGGTCAATTAGGGGGTAAATTATGGTTTTAATTCCGTATTATTTCCTCCAAATTTTTAATCACCTTTAAAAATGTTATTTTATTCGTTGTTTTTGCTTATTTCACGCTAATTAAAAAATAATAATAAATATAAAAGGTACTAGTTTATTAGATTATTTTTGTTTAATAGAGGTACTGGATTTATTATTTTGTCTTAAATACCATGTATTATTTTAATATTAAGACTATAATAAAAAAATAGTCAACTTTAATTTTAAATTTTAAAATTAATAATTATTAATCTCATAATTTAAAGAGAAAAAAAATTAAAATGAGACAGCAAGTAACAAATTCCTCTTGTAGCTCTTTCTTGCCATTTAATTATAAGCTATTTCCCTTGAATTTCACGCTTTTATTTCATGGGTTGAATCCTTGATAAGAAAATAAAAATATGACTTCCCTCATAACAAATATTTATCACTTAAAAAAATTAAAATAAAAAAAGTACACATACAATTTTTAAAAAATAAATAACGCATAGTCTATATATTTATAAATTACATATCTTTTTCTTCTTCATGATTTAGTCTATCAATTTTAGATCATCGCAATTAAATGTTTCAAGTCACAATCTTAATTTACACAATCAATCACAATAAAATACAAATCAAAATCACGGAAATAATTAAATATTAATTATTAATTAACGGTGAAATACTTTACGTTTAAAATTTGTAAACAATGATGGTTTTGGCCTTTAATGATTTGATCATTTAATCATCTTTCGTTATGGCTACCTACTTTTTGGCCCCTGCTATATTTTTAAACGTGATTAATATTTACAACTCTTATTAAATATGCAATAATCGATATTAACAACGCTTATTAAATTAATTATTTTTTGCTTTTAATTAAGTCATGCTAATCAGGACCGACTCAACAAGATTGAGGGCCTAAAGTCAAATCTTAAAGAGGGGCCCTAATATTTTTTTAATTCTTTTTTTAGAACAAATTAATAAGGGAAATTACTGAAATATACACCTTATGTTTCCCTTATTTCAAATATCCCCTTATATTTAAAAAAATCTCTAAAATCCTTTATTTCTCTCCTAATTCTAAACTCCCGAACATTTTCACTAACCATTATCCCATCACTCCTGTATCTATCATATTTAACCTCACTCTCCCATACTCTAGAATGCCTCAACAAAATTGAGATATTCATTATGTATCAGATCAAACCCACAGTAACAAAATTGATTCTCAGTCGAATATTTCTTCGTTGAAACAGGGAAGAAGACGAACACGACTTTAATTTTTGAATTCTGACTTGGTTTGTTATTTTGGGAATCACGTTTATATCAATTAACATTAAGGGTGAAACTGATTTGCGTGATTTAAGGGATTCAATTTTTGATTTTCCATTAAAAGCGCAACAATAAAATATATAACGCTTATTTATTAATGTATCCGACCTATTTCGTTAATGTATCTGATCAAAATTTTATGTATTTCGGTTTTTTAAATTTTTAAGGGATTAATGTAATTACAAACTAAATAGGGATAGATTGTAATTTCATATTAAAACTATGTGATTCCTATAATTTATACTAATAAGATAATCAAAATATATTTATTTAAAATCTATTTTTCTAGCCTTTTTATATGTGAAGTCATTAATTATTGTTTTCTAATTGATTTGTTTTAGTAATTCCTTTTCAATTGATAATATAGCTAATGCATTCAATCTCACATTTTTTATTAATTTTAGTTTCGAAAGACTTCTTTCGGTCGAGGCAATAGTTATAGGAATTGTTAACATTATTCTATAAGCAATATATGCATTAGAAAAAGAATCAAATCTTTTTATTTGATTGAGTATTTCCATTAAATCATTATCCTCTACTTGTATTATTTCTCTTAATAAAAACTAAAACGAGAATATAAATACTTTACTAACTAAGAATATCAACAATAACAAAAGTTCAAGAAAAACTATAAAATAAAGTTAGAATAATAAAACCTGACTCACGAATTTGATAAGTTGATATAACAATATTAAAATAGTGTTGCGTTTCTTCAATATAATGATTGCTAGTTGCACTTCTTAAGATTTTGAAGAAGACACTCAAAAGCAAATTTTGTTCTTTTTTAACTTGTAAGCAACAATAAATCTTTTTCTTTTAGGAGAGAGTTCAATTTTTAGGAGATAAATAAGGAAACACAATTTCCCACTTAAGGAAATTATTTTCAAAAAATGTTTCATTCCCTTAGAAAAGTGGGGAAAACTAATGTTTATTTTGTTTTTTTTTTATACTTCTTACATGTCTTTTTAAAATTTAAAAATACATATAATTTTAAGTAATGTGTATAAGTATTTTTTTAATAATTGGGGCCCCAAACAATGACTTTAGTGACCTAGTGATTAAGACGACCATGCATGCTATATCACTTTTTTTTTAAAAAATTATTACCCTCCTAACAAAATGTTTATCACTTAAAAAAAAAGAAAGAAAGTATACATACAATTTTTAAAAAATAAATAACGCATAGTCTATATATTTATAAATTACATATCTTTTTCTCCTTCATTATTTAGATCATCGCAATAAAATGTTTAAAGTCACCATCTTAATTTACCCAATCAATCATAATAAAATACAAATCAAAATCAGGAAAATTATTATATATTAATTTAACGGTGAACAACTTAACGTTTAAAATTTGTAAACAATGATGGTTTTGGCCTTTAATGATTTGATCATTTAATCATCTTTCATTATGGCTACCTATTTTTTGGCCCCTGCTATATTTTTAAAACGTGATTACTATTTACAACTCTTATCAAATATGCAATAATCGATTGTTAACTACTATACGTGTTCGCGTGTTGCGCGAATATTTTAAAATGTATTAATTTTATATTTTAAAAATAACTAATATGAATTATTATTGAGTAATAGAAATGCATATGTTATCGTATATAATATTTTGATTTATTATAAACACTTAATGCTAGTAAAATTAATTTTACCCTAATTCTTTTAACTTGTTGTTTGTGATAAGAGAAAGTAATTGTGTGTCAATAATACAAACATATATGTTTATTAGTGGATATATCATAGTGTTTCATAATATTATCCATAGTGTTTCATTTCTCATCACATTTCAAATTTTTCTCATCTCAAATTCAAATAAAAATAGTTAAGTTATTATAACTAACACGTTATCCACTCTTTAGAATTATTCAAATCTGATTCGTATATTTAGATAGGATAAATGAATTTATTTTTTTAACTCGTATATTTAGATGGGATAAATGAATTCATTTTTTTAACAAAAAAACTGGAGAATAATCATATAATTTTGGCTTAAATTCTGTACATTTATTAAACAATTCACTATATAATAAATAATAAATCTAAATCTAATAAATTGAATGGGTGATATAGAATTTTGAACTAATATTCAAATTTTGAATTTATATGTGTTTAATAGTCTAAAAGATATAGTAAATAATTAAATTTTATACATATGATAAACAATTCGTTATATAATTGTAAATAATAAAATCTAAATTTAAATCTAATAAATTGAATTGGTGGATATAGAATTTTGAACTTGAACCCATAATATTCAAATTTTGAATTTATGTATGTTCAATAGTCTAAAAGATGTAGTAAATGATCTACTGCTATAATAGATCAAAAATATATATTATAATTGCGTAATACATTAAAGTGGAAGTGTATGAAAGTAATTAAAAATAAGATAATCATATGTTTCTAGAAAAGAAGCAATATTCATAATTTAACAAAGTTAAATTGGCAAATTCTTAGCCCTTTGTATTAAATCGAACCTGAAGTTGAAGCTTGCAATATATTATCACAGTTTTGTTAAAAGTAAACGATACTTCTAATTAAGTGTGTAATCAAACAATAATAGCAGTGATAACCAAAATTAATAATCAAATAATTGTTAAAAAAACCAAGTATGATTATTTCTTATGGATTCCCTATATATTTATAGTGATAAAGTTTTTACTTGCAGATAAAAATTAATAGACACACCATGACTTTGTGACAATAACACCATAAGCTTTTAATAAATAACTAATTGTAAAAATTATTATTATTTTCAAATAACTTCACTGAAGAATTTATTATAATAATAGAAAAATGCAAGCAAATATTTTATACATTATTGTAATGTTAAAGAAAATGCAAGTAAAATCTTTGTTCATTTATTCATTAGTATTATAATTAGTATTATAATGATAATGATAAAAAGAAAAGCAAGCATAATCGTGTAAATTGTAATTAAACTTTTAGTTTCTTTCATCCATTTTATCTTCTTTAGTCTTAAAAGAAGAAATAAAAAATTAAATAATATCAACCATTGCATCTCTTTCATTATCCATATAAACGAAAGCAAAAACTGAAAAATCGTCGAAAAAACACAAAGAAGATACATGAGCATTAAAAACAAAACAAAATTTATGTATAAAAATCATATGTTCTATTTAATTTTCTATGAAGATGGTTACAAACTAAAAGAGAATTGAAATTAATAAAAAAATTCAATACATAGATATACTTCAAACACGAAATCTCTTTCGCTAGCATATATCAAATGGATCAAAGATTTAGCCTATGCTGGATTTCATACCTACAAATCTTTCTACTGTTTCTTTGTTGCATTAGAAAATTGTAAGAGTTATACGCTTATTTTCTTCTGTAAGAAATTCAAAAGATGCCAAAATATAAAATAAAATAAAAGTGATGAAGATTGATTTGTGAGTTTCTTAATACCAAAATATGAAAAGAAAACATGAAAATCCATTTGTGAGCTTTTTAATATTCTTTGTGAGTGTGTTTATTTATTTATATATAGTAGGTATATTTTTAAAGTGGAAGTTTTTGCCCGTGTTAAATTTTAAAACTGTATTGAACAGTTATAATTAAATTTTAAAAATTTAAAAAGTTGAAAGAAGACAAAATAAGGCATGCAGTTAGAAAACGTTTATCTTTCAATTCGAACTTTAAGATAACTTTTACATTTTTAAAATTTATTAAAAAAAATAGGCAGTTAGCATTTTATTAGGAATAAAAATATTCAATTTATTTAAACAAAAAAAAAGAGATCAATACAACAATTTTTAACGTAAACAAAATTTTAAAACCGTTTTTAATTTCTGTTTTATTTTAAATGTTTTGTTTTTTAAATTGTTTTTTATTATTTAATATATCTACAAATTTTACGATGCTGACACGTGGCACTTTTTCTTCTCCTATTATACATAGATAGATTATTTTTTGCTTTTAATTAAGTCATGCTATATCAGTTTTTAAAACAATAATTTTAGTTTATGATTTTGGTAGCCGTATAATGAAGTAGCAAATATACAATTTCATTAATGCATCTAACTATAATTAAACTCCTCATACATAGGGAGTGCGTCTCATAATTTATAAATTACAACCATTTATAATAATATTTCTTATTAAAATTCCACATTTATTTTATAGTTGTGGTGTCAATCTAATCATTTCTCGTTGCAAATTGAATTTAAGTTTTAAAAAAATTGTAATTATAGTTTAAAACGTTGTGGTAGAGAGGTAAGTATTACTCCTATCTCTGGAGGTATCAAATGTCTCAGGAATAGAGTTATGAGAATAGAGAGTCGTACGTTTTTTTATAGGAAGCTTTTTTTTTTTGTTAAATTAAAGAACTGGACCTTGTGTCTAACTTAACTACAAAAGCTAACTCTTTAGAGAGAATATTGTGGTCATATATAAATAGTTCGTATTCAACTCATAATTAGTTTAAATTTCAAAAAATGAAACGTGATAAATATTTTACGAAAGAAAGAGGTTATTTTAGGAATAGAAATTAATATTAAAGTCAAACACTAGCCTGGACCTCATCAAAATCACATTTTTCATAATTGTATTCTTATTTTTGTACGCAATATGCATGGTCCATAGATTTTACATAATAAATATGCATACAAGAAAGTCTATAGAATTTGATAATGAAAAATAAAACGTGTAAATGACTTATAATTAATTCCTATCACGCACAAGTAAATTACAATAAATTTATTGTTAAGTTAACTATTAATACTCCATCTGTTCTTAATTACTTGTCAAAGGACGATAATATTTTATCTATTATACCCTCAATTAATTATTTTGAAAAAAGTAGAACTTCTTGAAAATTTTAAGTATTTAATTCATCTACTTCATAATTAATAGAGGTAAAATGGTAAACTCACTATGTCAATTATTATTTTCTTAATAGGTGTGTCAATTCAAACGTGGACAAGTAATTAGGGACATAGAAAGTATTAATCATTCACTTAACCAAACCGCTCACAATCATAAATCACAGTTAATAGTAAATATGACAAAATTAGTCCATAAAAATGTAACTCGCTTAAATATTATATATGTATTGAACAATTCACTAATTATAAATCTAACTATTATTATATATAAACTTTAGATACACATAAAATTTAAATTTAAATTTTGAACTCTGAAAGTATCATAAGTACAAACCGTTGTATATTTATGTCGTTTCACGTGCACTCTTAATTTAACTAGTATTTGTCGGTCAATTTTGCTTTTTTAAGAAAATTAAATAAACATTCTTCATTGCAATATATGTCACATATATATTTTTATAATTATAAATAATTTAATTTTAAATTTTTATTTAATATTTTATCAAATAATTTATTGTCATATAAACATTAAAGACTTATTCTAAATCAAAATTTTCAAAATCATTATTTTCTTTTAAAAATTATGCATGTATTTAATAAAATAATGCTCCATATATTAAGACAAGTAAACGAAAAAATAATTAATTTAATTTGAAGAGCCCTTTGAGGTTTTCTTCCTTTTCTTTCTACTTTGTAGCAAGTACATAATACACGATACATAATATTTAATTAGATGTTTCATGTTTGAGTTCTTAAAAATGGATTTTTTTAAAATTAAAAGTGTCACCCTCAAAAGTAAGTTTTACAATGCATAAATCTAAATTTAAAATATATTTTAATACGAATATCGGATATCAGATGTCAAATGTAAAAAAAAAAAAAAAGTACACCTAGTAGAAATAGTATTAAAGAGGGCTTGGACAATGCCTTCTTTTAAATTGACCCTTAGGTTGTCTCTTCTTCAACACAACTATTTCCCATTTCCAAAAGCTTCTATTCTTTTTTTTTTCCTCCAAAAGTTTTCAATATGGAGTTAGCTTTGAGCTTAGGAGGGGATAATACCCCAAAACCAATATTGTTTCTTGAAAAATCATCATCTTCTTCTTCTTCTTTACATGAGAATAAGGTGAACAAAGATGTAGGGTTTTGCATGGTTTTAGGGAAGTCATGTAATGAAGGTGAAGATGAAGTTGGAAGAAAAAAAAGATCAAGAAATCATCAAGAAATTAGGTCATCATCAATAGATCCATCACTTCAACTTGATCTCATCCCTTTTTCTCATGGAGTTTCTAAGAACACTTCTTCACAACTTTCCTTCCCTTGGCTCTCTCAAAATTGTGAGTATATTTTCTTCATATGTTTCAATCTGTCGAAGATATAATTAAGTAAATAGATGCGTGCTCTCTCCAGCGACTTAAGTTTTCTATATAATGATTTTTCTTTGTCCCTTTCTTATGGGGGGGGGGGGGTTATTTGTTTTTGTATCTAAAGGTTATTCAAAACACTAATCTTACAAACTTTCTTTGTTTTGTTGAGATAAATCTTATTGCTCATATACTAATAGTGTAATGAACTCTTGTTCTATATAGAGTTTAGAAGAAGAAAAATTGTACTAGTGAGATAGATCCCTTTTTGGATAATTTCAAACATAATCTATTTTACTTTCTTTTTTTTGTTGAATCAAAATCTCAAGTTGACATTTCGAATGATTTGCCCTGCTTTTTGGACTTGGTACTTTTTTTCCTTTAGAAAAATTGTCATAAAAAGAAAGATTGAGAGGTCGTGTAGAATGAAATAATAATTAACAACATACTCAGTAAGATCTCACAAGTAAGATCGGAAGAGAGTGAGGTGTATATAGACTTTATTGTTATTTTGTGTGAAATAGAAAAATTATTTCTGAAAGAGTCGTATAGAACATTTTGTCAAAAAATAGATTATTTGACATATTAAACAATCATTTGAATTATTTATAGAGCATGCTTTGATAAGGATGTAAATATAATTTGATTAATTCTTTGAAATAGATATCTTTATTTTCTAATAATATCAACTATTCAACAGTAGCTACTGAACCGGCCGGTTTAACAAGTGGACCGGCATTGGACATGACTAACCGGCGGCAGTTAGTGGTGGCGGAAGAGGCGGAGGAAGGGGCGGCGCTATCGTCTCCAAATAGTGAAATATCAAGTTTTCAGATGAACTTTCCGATTTATAGAAACGGAAAGTTAATAAATATGAAGAGAGATCAATGTGAACGCGATCGCGATAATAATCGATGGGGTAATATTAATAATTATTCTTGTTCAAGAATAAGTGATGAAGATTTAGATGCATCAGCAAGAAAAAAACTTAGACTTACAAAAGAACAATCTGCTTTTCTTGAAGAAAGTTTCAAAGAACACAACACTCTCAATCCTGTAAGTCAAACTTCATAATCATTATTTTTCATGATTATTTTGATTTCATGTCTTGACTTTTATAATATTGATGTTACCTTAGAGGTGGACTAATTTATAGGTTCACGTAAATTCAGTGATTTTTGTAGTGTAGACATGTAGTCTGGGGCAGTAAGTTTTTGTCATGCACGGGGTTTGAGGAAGGACCAGATCATAAATACATGTATTCATGCAATAAATAGTTTTCACAGTTTAAATCTATGACCTCTTGATCACATGATAACAAATTTATCTGTTATGTCAAGGCATCCCTTTTAGAGACTTTATGTATTAAGAAAATACATTAAATATCTATCAATATTTAGTTGTAAAGTCAATTACTATAATATATTAACTTGAAGTCACTATAGATCTTATATCTGATAAATGGTTACCTCTTATATATATACTCTGACTCAGGAGCAGAGCTAAGTAGGGTCGAGGGGGTTTATCTAACCTCCTTTGATGAAAAATTATATTGATTATACATGATTAAGATTATATTTTATGTCTTATATAGGAGATGTTAAATCCTCTTTTAACTTTTTCATGTGCTTATATTACTTCTTCGTATTTTGAACACCTTCAGTGAAAATCATATCTTCACCACTTGCTCTGACAGTGTAAACCGAAAATGTGAAAATCATGATGTTGATAATGTACACTAGTTTTAAAAAGTTAAAACTAATGTCATTTCTACATTAAGACACTCGATTAGCAGATTTTATGATATATATTAAAAAAAAAGTTCAAATTATTATGTTTTTTCTTAAATTATTTTTTGTGGTACATTAATGTTGTTGATGATGATGTTCTGAAATATGAAAAATTATAATTGCAGAAACAGAAGCTTGCTCTAGCAAAACAATTAAATCTTCGTCCAAGACAAGTGGAAGTTTGGTTCCAAAATAGAAGAGCAAGGTAATAAATTAATTAAGCATTATAATTTATATAGTATCATACTCATAATATTAACTTCAAAATTTACAATTTAATCTTAATAAATAATCTATAATCATGCAAATGTCTAGGTTCACGACCTGTCCAGAATGCCCATACAGACTAAGACCTTAGTTAAATAGTAAAAAAAGGCCGAGGGAAAGGGGACTAGACAATCACTTGACTACTTCTTTGGTATGCCCTAAGTACGACTAGGATCCTCATGGTCTAAAATAATCAAATTATCAATAATAATAACGTAAGCATGAAACTCTTTGATAGTTACCATGAACCAGACAATCGCGAGGATTGCTGTAGATCATAAAATTTAAAAATCTTCATTTTTTTTGTTCAACTTCAAGGATAGTCGAAATAAGAGTACAACATAATGTGGCCTATTATATAATGTTATACTTATAGTGTAAAAAATCTTTTATGATACGTCATTGTATGTATTAAATTCAAATTTATAAGATTATTATTTTTTTGAAATTTTTCAGGACAAAATTGAAGCAGACAGAGGTAGATTGTGAATATTTAAAGAAATGTTGTGAGACATTGACAGAAGAGAATAAAAGGCTGCACAAAGAGCTTCAAGAATTAAGAGCTTTAAAATCTTCACAACCTTTTTACATGCAACTTCCTGCCACAACTCTCACTATGTGTCCTTCGTGTGAACGCGTCGTTACCACCTCTGCTATCACAACCACCACTACTACGACACCTGCCACGACTACAACCACCACCGTGGCCGCCTCGAACACGGTGGCACTTCATAATCATAAGTTGATAAGTGTGATGACAAAATGAGTACAAATTATTAGGGTTTTGACTTAGGTGTTTAATTTTGCTTATTGTTTTTTTTTATGAACTATACTTTGTGATGGTGAGTTTAGAACTAGCTAGCTAGGCAAGAAGGTTGGGAGGAATTTAATTTAGAGCTTTTAATTAAGAGGAAAAAAAAATTATTGCTTGGAATTTTGATGTTTTAGTAATTAGAAGAAAGAAATAAGTTATTTTTCCTTAATTTTATATGATGAATAATCTAAATTAAGTAATATTGCTAATGGTTTGGATGTGACATATTCTTTACTTTTAATTTGCTAAATGTGATTTGTGTGATTACTTAAAAAAAGACACTTAATACAACAAAAAAAATTATTCTATCTATATTGTGTATGAGATATGATGATAAGAATATTTACTTTACATCTTGTTTTGAACCTCAATAGGTTTGAATCGTGTGATGTGAAGAGTTTATATGTTATTGTAGATAAATTTAACAAAATAGTAGTGTAAAAAATTATATATTATCAATTTGTAGAATTTAAATTTTAACGAGAATTTAAGTTATATACATCAACTATCTAGGAGGGACTGAAGACATGAGAGTGTTTGGATTAGTGAAGAAAATTTCTCATATGTTTTCCGAACTCAACCTGAGAATAGATCTGGACCAAATAGGAGTTTGATGTATTCCAATCAGGGGCGGAGTCGGGTAGGATCGATTATTTTTTATGTATTATAGTAGATATTAACCCGTTTTCAGCTTCTTCATGTGTTTATTATTTCATATTTTTAACATCCTTATTGAAAATTCTGACTCCAGCAGTATTCTCAAGTAGAGTGGGCACACTTTTACTGTGCTTGGATTGACATGATTGTCCCCCTTTGCTGGTTGAGTCTCTGCCTTTGACTCCAATCCTTTTTAGAAAAAGGTGGCTTAACTAACGAAAGAAAGATGGAACCAGATACATTCTTAAAAGAAAGTGATTTAGCTTTTATTTCAATTTAATACAATGCAAGGAAAGGAAAAAGGTCTCTTAGGGGTACCACAAATAAAAGAAAAAAATAGCTAAAAAGAGTTTGCTTCCTTTATGATCTCTTTCTTAGAAAAGAAATTGCGTAAATTCTCTTCTCTTACTCAAATTCTGACTAGTTGTAGTTTTTCTAAGGACCGAAATTAGAGGTTTCAGGCTTTTGGGGTATTTAACATAACGAATAATTCTATATTGAAAAAGTCTCAAAATTACAAATAATTTTGATCATATTTTTAACCTCCTTAGTGAAAATTCTGACTCCAGCAGTACTCCCAACACTTAGAAAATGTTAAAGAACTAACATGAGTACTTTAAAACAAGAAAGTTCAAAAAGTAATTAATTAGATTGAAAAAAACTTGTGAGAAATATAAGTTAAAAGATTTTTTTTTTTTAATAAAGTTCTTGTTGGAAACTATAGTGATGAAAGGAAAAATAAATAAATGGTATAGTAAGGAGAATTAATAATGACTCTATGAGGTACATAGAGAGTTTTTCCCCCCCTCTAAGCCATTAATGATAAATTAAGAGTACAGTACGTATAACAACAAACTTACAGTAGTATTTATTATTACTTCACAAGATATTGCTTTCTAGCATAAATGTGACATCAACCTTATGCTATTTTTTGAAATCATGGAATTGTAGACACTTATTAATTATCCTCCACCAAAGACAAAAAGAAGAAAATGATACATAGTAGAAGCATGTTGTGTCTGCCTGTCTAGCACATATATATGTAGAAGTATTTAAGTTCCATATTTATTGACGGTGTAAAAAAATAATATATTTTGAGTCAAGTGCGTGATGTTCATATTGGTAGCAGATTAAGATTTGAATTCGCGTCGTGTAGGGCTTTATTCGGAGGGAACCGCTTCCAACCAAAAAAAATATTCATATTCAGGATTCAAACTTAAAATGTGATTAAAAAAAAGAGCAACCCCATCCAATGCACCACATTTTGGTGGTAAAAAATAATGTTACTAGTATAGTTTAGTTATGTTAAATTCCAACACTCTAAAAGTCTAATTATCTAATATTCTAAAGTTTAATAATCTAATTGTGAATATGTGACCATTCTATTTAAAGTTATATTGTATATTGATTTTGTGGATGTTAGACATATGAAGTAGATGAATCTATGTAGTTATACGACTTTAGACATGCAAAAGTTTCGAAATAATGTTGAAACATAAAAGAAGATTGAAATACATTTATCTTATGATAGTAGAAAGAAATTTGTTGATTCCTAGTACGATTATTTGAAATAGTTGTCTCATGTTTATATTGTTTTACTATTATCAATTTATTATTAGCTAGTCATAAATCGAATCAACGCGATAAGAATCATTGATACCTATCGGTGAGATCCCACATATATACCTATATCATAATTCATAAGGCTCCAGTGGGCTAGTTTTTTTAGGCCCATTATGTTTGTACAAAAATGTTAATTTTCTGAACCAAAATGTATAGATCCACCATTGAAATAATTTTTGAGGCCCGTTTAACATCAATAATTGGGCTGATTTATCCAAATGTCATTTTTTAGGCCCTTATTTAGATTTTGTTCCTATTTTAAAAAGTTATGCAAATAAAGCAAATCGATGTGATGTATGGGACGTTGAGGGATGTATTCGAAATCAGAATGAGATGTATCCAAATGTTTTGGGATGTATTCGGATTCCACCAAATTTAAGATTTTTTTTGTAATTTGAAAAATAGTAGAAATAAGATGTAATTAGCTCTTTTAACAACACTATGAGATTTGTGTAAAATTTTCTACTTTTATTCTGATAGGATCATAGGAAGAATTAATTATTTTGAAAGGTGAAGCAAAATTTTGAATTATAAATCTCAACGATTCACAGACAACTTTTGTGTAATACTTCATATGTTTCATTTTATTTGACTTCTAAATTAAATATAAATATTTTATTTTACTTGTTCATTTTAACAAATCAAGAAAAAATTATTACTTTTCCCCTACACTACATAAAATAATACTCCTTCTGTCTCAATTTATGTGACACATTTTGAATTTCGAGATTCAAACAAGTTTATCTTGACCGTTTTTATATATCGTTTAAATATTTTGGATTGTCAATTATTGTGACCTATAGTACTTTTACGTAGTTTACAAATATATAATTTCGTTTAATCTTTTTTTGAAGATTTCATGCACATTTCCTGATTAAACTGTTTGACTCTCGAAAAATGAAATGTGGCACATAAATTAAAATAGAAGGGGTGGTCATAATAATAAAATATACCTTTAAATATTTTATTTTATTTAAAAAAGAAATATGTCAGATCAACATGTTCCGAAACAGAAATTATGTGAAACATTTAAGCATCGTCCATTAGTAAGTGTGAAAAAAAGTAGTGGGATCCAAGAAAAAATCCAAAAACTTGAATTAGAAGCTCCAAAGTACTTTTGAATCACAATTGTCAGTATATAGTACCACCCGTGACTAAAAGACGTTACAATAATAATAGTCCTACAACATGCCCTATTTTTTTCGATCCCGCAAATTTTAAATGTCTACTTAAGAAAACAGGTATAAATTAAGGTTGAACTCTATGTATTTTCTCTTCGGGTAGTTGTAAATCAATCTATTCATAAAATAATCACCACATACTTGCATGTAAACCAGATGATCAAAAATTAACTAGGAGTAGAGCTAGATAGGGTTAAAGGCTTCATTTGAAGTTCTTTCGATAAAAAATTACATATATTATATTTTATGTATATATAATAGATGATAAAAATAACGTGACTTAGTATTTACTTCTTTATATTTTGAACTATTTAGCAAAAAATTTTAACTCTGCCATCGGATATAATTCAACAATACGCTGAACACCGACATTTTGCAACCTAGAGAAAACATCTAGTTAAACATCCCCATGTGAAGTACAACAAAAAGGACTAAAGTATAAAAGTAGTCTAATATTTTTTCGGTCCGCTTTTATTTATCCACTTTAAATTTTACACGTCCTTGAAAACATAAGGATTGATATGAAAAATATCACAATATCCATATCAATTAATGTGCTAAAAAAAATTACTAAAGCTAAAACATGAAGAAAAAAATTATTTTTGATATGTTAACTTAAAAGGAGTAAAAATTAAATTTTTAAAGAATTAAATTTTTAAATAATGAACAAGTAAAAATAAACGACGTAAATAATTGGTTTCAAATGTCTTTAAACGCGACACGCAAGCTCTCATCAAAAGCATCAAAAGATAATTAGTGTCATAGTCAACATCAATTAATTAATTTAAACCACATTAATTAAAAAGCTTGAACACATTGTATATTTTTGACAAGATACAATAATATTTAAATAAACTCACGATTTTCGACAAACATTATTATGCGTAACATGATCTATAAGAATAATAAAGTATCATACCTTAAAATATTCAAAAAAAAACAATAAAATAAATTATTGAAGAATTTACACTTTTCAAGCCCTTGAGACTTGAAAAATACTTTATAGCATGAGAGAATTATAATTAAACAACAAAATTCCTTTTCAAGGGAAATTCAATCTCTCACATACTATAATTTACTACAACAAGGATAATATGCCAGTGTAATCCCACAAGTAAAGTCGAGTCTCAAATCTGGAGAGGTTGATGTGTACGGAGCCCTTCAGGCCACAATAATTTACTCTTGGATTTTGTTGAGGAGTTTTCTTTGTTCTATTTCCTCTATATAGAAATGTAACTTCGAGAACAACGAAAAGGTAACACATTTTTTGTATAGGCTTGACTCATTATTTCAATGTACATGGACACCTTGTATATATATGTGTTTGTACATCCTATGTTGCACGTACACTCCAAAAATGTCACTGTACCCGTGTCAGATCCTTGAAAAACGCACTATTTTGAGGATTAGACAAGCACCTGAACGACATTTTTGAAGAGTCCGTGCAACATAGTGTTTGTTTTTACCTATGACTTTTTCTCTTGTTGTTTTTGGTGTAGTCTTACCAAAAGTTCAGCATATAAGAGCTCATTCCAAGCATCGGGTACACCGGGAAGGCACCAATGGCTACAATCTTGATACCTCCATTGTGATCTCCTCTCTTTGAGTGTCAAATTTGGTTTCCTATATATCGATGGATGACCGTCTTTTCTATAGTCCGTCATTCTTGTGATGTTGAGATACGAGACTTGAGTTTTCATCCCTTTGAAGACGTCTTCTAGTACCTTCATCTTGGATGGATACGGGGTCAAATATGTGTCGTTCTTTATTGGTTCCGTTTCACTGTCACATGCCCCGCCAGAATTCCATTGCCCGCCACTGTGGATGTACATAAATTTTAATCTAAATGGTGGTGAAAACAATGCTACCATAGTAGTTTACGATGAATAT
Organism: Solanum chiquidenum; assembly: GCA_029582725.1. Lineage (NCBI taxonomy): Eukaryota > Viridiplantae > Streptophyta > Magnoliopsida > Solanales > Solanaceae > Solanum > Solanum chiquidenum. Next base: position 32,383 of record JAJOOS010001032.1, on the reverse strand, counting down.
TTTATCAATTGGTCGCGAAGTAATAACAATGATAAACTAGTTTTTGTCTTAACCTACACGGTAAAGAGCTAGAGCTAGAGCTATCGACAAGTTCATGTGATTTGGTTTTGAATTTCGCGTTATTACCTGAAATGAGAAGCAGAATAACCTCTGAAGAGAACAAACGTCTTCTTGGGATTGATATGAGCATCAATCCATCTACCCCATGTTGTTAATGCTCTCCGAAAGGCCTCAAGAACGTTTAGTTCGTTGTGGACATGATTTCCTTCTTGATAATAGTCCTTCCTGAAAAAATTCAGCATTGTTTAATGTTAGAAGTTAATAAAGCATAAAAATGCACGATTATGTATGTCTGAAAAACACATAAAACAAATTTTACCCTAACGAAGTCTTCTCGTGAGTCCACCAGTGACCGGTGTTGAAGACTAAGATATCCGCGTCTTTATACTTATCAGCAGACTCTCCGATCAAATCAAGTCGAAGCGTTTCTTTCTTCCCTCCTTTTTTATCTACAACTTCCCATTGTTGAACCAAGAATGGAGACACAAAGAACTCCACTCTGCATTTATACTCCTGAAAATTTTACAGAAATGATTAAACACATCGACGATGAATTCTAATACTAGAAATGAATCCGGCTACATCAGATACTCACTTCGAATAAAAACGAATAGAAAGCTTCTGTCCTGAAATGGTGTCTTCCAGATTCTTCATAAACCTTTTTCTGATTTTTTACAGAGTTTTTAAGTATACAAATAAGGGATTCCCACATATTCCTATTCAGAGAATCGCCAACGAAAACGAGACGCTTTCCTCTTAACAATTCCAGCATATGAGTGGCATTCAATCTGAGATAATAAGTTCCAAAATTCAACCATTAGAACAATTCAGAGATTATTAATTCTCTATATCAATCTGAATATACATAACATAATTGATCAAAAGTAGGGGACACTCAAAATTCGCCTCAGCTGGCAAGTAAGCACTCGAACTTTCAGAGTGCACATCTACACATTTCAACTTGCAACTAAACACTCCAGCTCGTTCCCATTGTGTCTCGTGGACTCCTAACACTGACGTGGCACGTACATTTTTCATTTTGTAATTTAGCGTGTTCAACATACATAGTGGAGACAAGTTAAGCTGTTTAGATGTGCATATTCAAAGTCGGAGTGTTCAATTGAAATTGTTAGACAATTAAAGCTACACTACCTAGAAATGGTAAAAACAAGAAACATTAAAGAGCCCATACCTAGGAAGACTACATGCATTGGGTTTCCATTTCATCTTCAAGTAACCACTATCAGGTCTATCATTGAGAAAACAATTGAATTGCTCATCAATAAGTGAACAAGAACCAGGTTTATACAAAGGGTAAGATTCATCTTTCACCCAATTCCCATCAAAGAAATCACAATTCAACAAAGACTTAACCAAATCAACATCTCTTTTCTTTTCCACATTTGCACTTTTTCCCTTAAAAGAGAACTTTGGTGCTGATTTTTTCTCAATTGTGCTCTGATTTGCCTTAAAGATTCCAACTTTATCATCAAAATCTCTACTTTCAGTCTGATTCACAGCTGCAGCAGACTTAGAACCCTCACTTGAGCTCTGATTTGCCTTAAAGATTCCATCTTTATCATCAAAAGTCTGATTTCCCATCAAGATTTCAACTTTATCATCAAAAACTTTCTTCACAACTGATGATTCTTTATCACTCAACACAGAAGAAGAATTAAAGGGGTTTTCCAAGACTCCACCTTTATCATCATTCTGAGTATAATTTTCACTCTTTTCAACTATTTGTCCCTTTTTATCCAAATGGGGTTGCTCAAAATTGTTTTTTGAACTTCTTGGAAAAAGATTAGAGAAAACAGAAGAAAACTGAGATCTATAAGAAGTAGTACCAACATCTTCTTTACTTAAAGAAAAAATGTTAGTAAACCATGGTGAAGAAGAGTTTGGTGAAGGACTAAAAGCCAAGAAAGTAGTAACAACAATGAAAATAAACACAAACCCATATGCACAAGCAACACTTCTTTTAGTTTTGGGAAGAGACAACTGAGTTTTCATGTCTGTAAACAGAGTTCCACCATTATTTATAGCTGCATATTTTGCTGTTTCTGCCATTGTTGTTCTGCTCAAACTCTATCAAGTAACAAAACAAACTTCTTCTTTTTTTATGTAAAATCAAAAAAGAAAAAAAGTGAGAGAAAATTTTGAGATTTTGGACTCTTTTTAATGTGAGTGTTATAATGTGAAACAAATTTACAAGAGTTATAACACAAGTGAATAACGGAAAAACCATAATTAAATTTAAAGAGTTTGAAATTATTATTATTTATTTATTATCTTAACTTATCTCATTTAACAAAATTTTGGGTTTGAGACCTCGAGTTATCAGAATTAAAAGGGTCAAAGAGTTTTTTTTTCCTTCAAATTTGAGTTATTTTTGGAGAGATTTTATTATTAGAATAAAATAGGTTAAATATCTTTTTTAAAATTTGATTTATTTGAAAAAGAGGTTGATTGTTTTTCTTTCCTTTAATGGAATTTGATTAGCCAAGAATTCTAATTAGTTCAATTTTGAAATAAATGTCATATATAAAAAGTGAAATAATAATAATACTAGTAATACATTATCATATTTAAAACGTTAAACAAGAAGTATATTGTTAAAAAATATATTTTTTTGTCATTGTTTATGATATGGTTCGTATTTTAAATATATATCATATAAATTGAGATGACGAGGATAATAATTTTATGCATATGAGAGTAAAAGAAGGAAACACTTTTACCTAAAATGTATCCATACCAAAAAAAAGGGAAAAAAATTAACGAAAATGATTTTTTGGATTAATTGTGAAATATTAGTCAAATTGAGGAATGCTTTTTAAATTTTAATTTCCACATAAACTTCGTGTTGGGAAAAGTGAAAGTTATAAACTATGTGAATGTTGTGTTTATAGTTTGTGTAAAATGCCACTTGTTTTGAGATTAATAACAAGAATGCCACTGCCGGTGCCGCCGGCTGCCATCAGTGATCAGAGATAATACCGGCGAGACAACTCCAAATCACAAAAAATTAAAAACTAATACACGATGATTAGCATTAATTAATTAATTAATTAAAAAATAAATAAATCACAGAATGCTTACACGTGTATATGTTAGGTGCTGCTCTGGCTATACTTAATTTGGCATTATACAATACCTTATATATATAATAATTTTTTATCGAGGGAACTCAAATAAATCTTTCGCGATCCATGAATTAACCCCTTAGACTAGGCAATGACTTTGTGAAAGAAGAAATACTATTATTTTAGCTATGATTAATATAATAATTATGTTATTATAGTCAATTTTAAAGTTTTTTTTCTTCAATATTTGCTTCACAATTTGATAATGTAGATTTATGTTAGAAAATTAAATGTATACGTACGTTTTTTTATTATAGTGATCTAATCTCAAATTTCAAACTCAAAATTTATTAGTAATTTTAAAAAGATACTTATCGTTCCATCGCGATTTCTAATTAAGCAAACAGTTAATGAAATTTTCTCCCCCTTAGAAGCTTGCCTACATAAAGCTTGAAACTCCTAATATCATCAAAATTATAAAACTACAAACATTTTTTGAAAAATAGAGTGAATCTTAAGGTGCTATATGTCCGTACAAGTTGAAAAGGATTGACCTTTCATTTTTCAACTACACTTCAAACAATATATTATTTCACAAAAAGGAACAAATTGAACATTTTTTCATTCAGTGTCTAAATCTCACACTAGAGTCTCAATTAAATTCAAATCATGCATTGCAGAGTCCATTCGGGGGTGATGCTCCTAACAAGATTTTCTTCATACCTAGAGTTCAAACCCGAAACCTCTGGTTAAGGATGAAGCAGTCTCATTACTACACCACAACCCATATTGGTTAAACACTTCTTATTTAACGTACTAAATCTCAGCCAAATAATATTTTATTCTCCTTTTTCCATGCTTTGATTATTACACTAATTTATTATATTATTTTATTGTTATTATTGCTTTCATTTTCATTTTCATTTTTGTTGTTGAAGAATCCACACCAAATGAAAAAAATATGAACATGGACAATCCTCTCATCAAAATTTATTTTTTTAATTTTCCAAACTGCTTTAAGATCTTTTACTTGAATCCAGAAGTTATCAAAAATAACATCTCCAACTCTACAAAATAAGAATAAAAATTATATTAACTATCCTCTCTAAATCTCACTTATCGATAAATCTAATCATCAAAAATCATTTCAATATATATAAATATAAAAAATAAGTTTGATTGTATTGTCATAAATATTCTCCTTGTATGATCTGTCCCAGGGTCACAAACTTTAAATGCCACTTAATTTTTTTTTTAGTGGACTGAATATTTGGTGCAAATTGTATAGGTTTTTATTTTGGCATATTTGTCGGTGCCAAAACTATACTACTAATATATATGAAAAAAATAATACTTCGACTTTTGATAAATCACAGAAATTATTGAAGAAATAGCAAGATTTTTCTTTTGTTTCTTTTCGCTGGTCGAAATATAAAGAAATAATTAATATATTCAAAATAAATATCTTTATAAAATGCATCTCAATTCATCTTATTTTATCATATTCGAAATGTGATATGATTTTGAAGAATTAATCATATATATACCATTCCAATGAGATTTTATTTTTAAAAATAATTTTTTTAATTATAATACAATATATTTAAACAAAAACTATTGAATTTATGCTTGCTCGGTAGATTCAACTCTAACTCTTGAACCTACCATTCATGTCAAATCAATAATACAAGACTGTGTCTATTGCTTATAAATTGTAATTATCAGTTAATTATAATTAAGTGATATGGTACAAACATTATGTCAAATCAAATTTCTTATAAATGTATCATTATGGCTAATTAAACCCCCTCCTTATGAATCTATTATTGTGTCAAATTAAATCTCTTTCTTACCTTATAAAAATAAAGTGCCTAGCTATGCACATCATCTATAACAATATAGGATTGTGATTATCATGACATTATTAGTAGCCTAATAAAACAATTTTTGTTAATAAAAACTTACACGTAATTAAAATTCTGAAATAGCACTCAATATCAATTAAAACCATATGATCAGAAAATTTTCATATTAGGAAAAAAAAATTGATATTGAAAATACCCCACCATTATTTAATTGATAAAAATGACAAAAGAAGGATCTAGGACAAGTCTTTCTTTAATACACCTAATTTTCCTCCATCAACTAATTAACAAAAATTAATTGGATTTCTAGAAATACAATAAAAGAAAATGACTCAAGAGAAATTCAGATCTATCATATTTTATCCAAAAATAATAATAACAACAATATATTGCGTTTTCTCTTAACTAAAATCCGATGAAGATAAGATATGCACAAATATTATATCTATCTTTATAGAAATAGAGAAATTGTTATTCTCCTTTTAAATATAGAATCGCTTCTGTTAGGAAAGACTTTACCTTAACATGAAACTCTTCAACGCGTACGTAAATTTAATTGATCGAGATTTCAATATAAATATTGAATACGAGATGAAAAAATAAAAAATTGTAAATAAAGAAACATACGCATGCATGTCGTTTTAGAGGTGTCAACCTAGGCATGAACTAAACCACTTATACCATGTGTGTAATGGGAAGAGCACTCACAATAATATTATATTGAGGTAATGGATTAGATAACTATGGGAATGACACCTGTTTTTCAACTTTTATTTATTTATTTATCTGTCCGTGATGTCTGATTAAATTTTGATTCGCGTTGAAAAGTCTCACATTGAAAGATAAAATGTATTCTAGCAAATATGAGTCTATATTCAAGAAGTTGCTTTGAGAGATAAGCATGAAGCACCACATCTAGATAAGTGACATTTAATTAAATTGATTCACTGAATCTTATATGTACTAAAATGAAAGAAATGTTTGTTATTTGAATTCGAAATCTTTGATTAAAACTTATTGATTTTGATAGAGTCCATGTCTTTCAATTTAGTAGAGTGAGAAATGTTTATTAAAAAATATATCAAGCCTATTCTTCTAAACAAAAATATTTAAATGTCTTTTCATATTTCTTAAACTTCGGGTCACAAATTGAGATTGATAGTGTATATAAGTATATATGCAAGAGAAGCTTAGTCAACAAGTGTCGCTTTGGCCGAGTGGTTAAGGCGTGTGCCTGCTAAGTACATGGGGTTTCCCCGCGAGAGTTCGAATCTCTCAGGCGACGATATCTTTTTTGCATTTTTCGACTTAATTAAGTCGATGCTTTCTCGATTAATTTTATGAAATATTTATACTTTGTAGAAGATTTTCGACTCAATTGAGTCGATGCTTTCTCGATTAATTTTATGAGATATTTATGCTTCTTAGAAGAAAAGAAGGGGAATGCTGTTTGGTACCCTTTTTCTTGTTACTGGTTTATTCTTGTCCCATTTTTGTCTTCCTAGCCCTCGTAAGGCCTCTCTCATCCCTTGCTTATACTGAATCGAGATTTAATTGGTTTTCTTTGACCCGTGGTTGCAACTCAATAGTTGTGAAACTAGCTCTGGCTTGATGATGGGAGATTCGAATCGCCTATTTTTATCCTTCTTTTTCCTTTTAACTAGTAATTTGTAGGTACAATTTTTATATTACAAATTTACAAGTCAAACAGAAAGTCCCTTTCTAAGGCCAACAGACAATTCTTGTTTACTACAATTTGTATTTTGTAACATTTGTAAAACCCCAAGTTGACAAATTTTTTCAACTCAGCTTATGACCCTATGCCATGGTTCTTGTCAAAGTTGCACACTAATCTGTCATTTCAATGCTAATATTAATCCAATGAAGAAAAACCATCGCTTAAAAAAGGATTCGAATCACAATATTACTGTTCAAAAATTTGCCATAAAAACCAAAGCTTCATCATCCAAAAGATTAAAAAACAAGCACAAATCAAAAGAATATTCAAAACCCATCTCAGAATCTGAAGAAAACCTCCCAATACCTGAAATTAACACTACCCTTATAGCTTTCTTGGATAAAAATCCAATCTTGAGTCGAAATTTTTACCAAATTGATGCACTTGATCTTGCCCCACGTTTGCTTGGCAAGTTTCTTAGGAGGGATGATGTTGTTCTTCAGATAACTGAGGTTTTTAATGTTGTTGGTGTTGTTGATTTACTGTGTATTTGTGGTTCTTCAGATGACTGAGGTCTTATAATGTTATTGGTGTTCTTGACTTAATGTGTTTGTGCTGCTTTATTGTTCTGAGGTTTTGATGTTATTGGTGTAATGTGTTTGTGCTGCTTCATTGTTCTGAGATTTTGATGTTATTGATGTTCTTGATTTAATGTGTTTGTGCTGCTTTATTGTTCTGAGGTTTTAGTGTTGTTGGTGGTCTTGATTTAATGTGTTTGTGCTGCTTTATTGTTCTGAGGTTTTGATGTTGTTGGTGTTCTTGATTTAATGTGTTTGTGCTGCTTCATTGTTCTGAGGTTTTGATGTTATTGGTGTTCTTGATGTAATGTGTTTGTGTTGCTTCATTGTTTTGAATAATGGGGTTGTTGTTCTTGTTTGATAGGTGGAAGCTTATAGGCCAAATGATTCAGCTTGTCATGGTCGATTTGGCAAAACAGCTAGGACTGCACCTGTTGTAAGATTCTAAAAGCTGATATTTTTCTGTCATTTGCTTTACATTAGTGGTGAATGCTGGGAAGAAGTGTTTGTAATGTTTTTAGTTGTAGAGATAGGTAATGAAAATGTGCTAACTCTGTAAAAGATTAAGCTTTTAGATGAGCAGTTCACTCAAGTTCGACTTTTTTCCTTCTTTCTTCTATATTCTAATCTGAAAGTTATGCAAGATAATAGATGGGCTATGTTCTATTGCACGTGTACTCGTCCAGAATTATTAAAGTTGGAGATATGATGTGCAATGTCATAATGATATTGCTGTCACCTTACCCAAAGAAATGTTATTGCTGTCCTATGCTAGATATTGGTTTACCTAAACTATATGAAGGCTAACTCGTTGTTTAATTCAAACCTTTACTAGCTGTTGGCACAAGTCTGTAGAGTTTCCAGAGAAGGCAGAGTGTAGTTGCTTATAAGAAGTAATTAGATTGTTTTTTAGGGTGTGACTTAATGATATCATTGATTGTCTGAAGAAAACATCTAAAACCTTACGTAATTTTCTAGCTCGACATCTGAAGTATAAAATTGATCCTGAGTTGGACATAATCTTTGGTGAGCTTAGTTAATTGCTTTCTGGTGTATTACCTTTTGGAGCCATATGAAACATTTCAAGGTGCTCTTTGTAAGCTATTGTTCATTTCGTAGTAGCATTGTGCTATGACATCGATCAGCATGGGTGTATGTTATAGAGCATATAGGGCCATGCCTTCTAGATTTTCTAATGATTTGTAATTGATAGTTTGGTCCTGGTGGTCATGCCTATGTCTACCTCTGCTACGGTCTCCACATGATGCTCAATGTTGTAGCAGACAAGGAAGAAGCTGGAGCAGCTGTATTGATTCGTTCCTGCGCTCCCATCTATGGTAAATTGAGTTACAAACTCTCCTACCTTTCATATTTCCTAATTTACTTTCCGTTGCAGTTTAATATGTTCTATTTGATCTTTTTAGTCCCACTGCAAGTCGATGCATGCACTTTCCGAAGTACCCCACTTTCTCATAGTGATCTTTTCACTCTTTGAAGCAACATTTCCATTTTGACCAATTTACATTTGTGGCATTAGTGCACCTCCAAAAACAATTCGATGGTAGTATAGGGTAGTTAAATGCATCCATCAAAAAGTTACCGCAGCAGCTATCGTTCTTGTCTGGTTCTTCTAATAATTAACTAAAACTTGTCTTTTTTAGTTGATATCATCAACCAATATCAAGATAGTCAGAGGTATAGCAAGGGAAGAATTACAAACATAACTATTTTAATATCCTGAGTCCACCCTGATACTTCTAAAATGATCACTTGTAAATAATCTAGAATTATGATTCATGCGTTGGAGTTCTCATGCTTGCATGATAAATGGACCTTATTGAAAAGGAAAAAAAAAAGAAAAGAATCCTTGCGTGATAAATGGGAAGCAAGGTTGTATAGACACACTGGCATTGACGCCTTTTCGAAAAAAATAAATAATGATGATCTTTCCTCTCAAGTCCTGCATGGTTGGACTAGTATATTATCTCTAACAAACAAAGCTGAAATGCTATTTTAAAGTTCTCTTTCAATAATTATAGAGTAAACTCTGCAGGTCTGGGTACTATTCAGCAGCGTCGGGGTTTAAAAACAGAGAAACCTGTTCTTCTTGCAGGTCCCGGAAAGGTAAGCTATGATCTTTGTTGGGTATAGGACTAAGTTGCTTGTTTAACGTCATTGTATTGATCAAGCCTTTCTTAAAGATAACCAAAAGTTTCTTTGCTTTACTTGTTTTAGATCCCATGTGAAAAGAATTTAGCTTTGTCTTAGAGAATTTAGCTAGAACTGTATTAAATTTAAAAACACTGGTGATTTCATCCCATCCATCGAAACCTTGGTGGTCAACGGGTACTTATTTTGGTCGAAGGTAACAGATACGTTGAACTAATTGAGATGCGCACAAACTGTTCCAAACACTATGGTTATAAAAGAAAGATCGGGAGAACAGTATCCCTTCAGGCGTTAAGTTCTTCTGGTCATTCTATCATGAGCATTTATAGTTTTCCGAGCTAGAACCTTTTTTTAAGTATGAATAATCTTCCACATTGTTCTGATTTTCTGTTGGTTGAAATAACTGTCCATCATATCACCTCAAAATAGTTACGACGATCAGTTGAATATGTTTCATTTCCCTAAAGAGATGAGATGCATTAATCGCGACTTTTTTATTTAAGATAATTGTAACAAGTTATCGCAACGTTACTTTGTGTCTCTGTGTAGGTTGGTCAAGCACTAGGACTCTCAACAGAATGGTCTAGCCATGCTCTATACACTACCGGTAAGCATTCTGCTGTTCCATCTTACAACTTTTAGCAACTATTATATGAATCTCCCGCGTTCTCTTATGCATACGACAGGCGGTTTAGAACTCTTAGATGGGCCAGAACCAGAACATATACTTGTTGGTCCAAGAGTTGGTATAGAGTATGCTTTGCCAGAACATGTTAATGCATTGTGGAGATTTGCAATCGCCGGTTCTTCATGGATCAGTGCCCCAAAAAAGACTCTTAGGCCTCTTTAGCTCACCAATGGGCGCCATGAATCCGTCCCCTCCCCCCACCGGGAGGGAGGGGGGGGGCGCGGAAAGTGAGAAAATAATCAAGTTGTTGTCTATAAGTGTACAGGATTTTTACTCCACTCCTTTCAATTTACATCCTTTTTGTGTATATTTTGGTTGATTTAGCATCTATCTCAATCATGTTCTTGGTTATGTGGCTTATAAATATGCCTCATTTTGTTGGATTATCTTTCCTAATTACAACAATAACAACATACTCCATGTAACCCTATAGTGGGGTCTGGGGAGGGTGGTGTGTACTCATCTTTACTCGCAAGATATTTATTCATCTTTCATTTTATTTAATGTTTGTATGCAAATTATGTAAAAATTCACAAACAACCACCTTTTAGTCCATGCAATTGCAAAGTAGTTGTGGTTATGGAGTTTTATTTTTTCACCACAGAATTTAGTGAGTGGTACCAAATCTTTTTACGAATTGCTTCTTTCGCCTCTTTCACTGTCAAAGTGCCTATGATACCAGTTCATATTTGGTTACCCGTGGTTGTCCCCCTTTTTTGGTTGAGGCTCGACATTTGATTCCACTTGCCTCTACTTTTCATGTCAAGCGTACAAAATCTACGATAGTGAGATTTACTTCTAAAGATACGCCATGATTATTTTTCGAAAACATGATTGAAATGTGGCGACCAATAGATGTTATTTCATCTTTATCAATTAGTTCTCGTATTTATGGAGTCTTATATATGCAAACTGGTCTGAACACTACCGTTACGAAAAAGGAGGTATGCTGCTCTCAGAATATTTAGGTTGTTAGGATAGGATTTTGGTTGTTTGTGAGTTCTCTGCAAATCCTATTTTGAATTCACATGATGAAAAAGTTAGTTGGTTGCAAAATGCCAAGAAAGATGCTTTTGATGACAAAATAAAACTGAAAACATTGTTTTTATTGTTGTCCTTTTCATTGATTTCATTTAAAAGTACTGAAAATATTAAATTAAGGAAAAACATAAAAGGGTGGTCCTGATGATTGCTGGTTGGGCAATCAATTCATTAAATTGTCTCTGTGTGAATATACTGTCTTTCTCGTATTGGAGTCTCGACTAAATTCATATTGCACACTACATGACTCATTTAGAGGTGACGCTCTCAACAAGATTTTCTCTGATTAAGGGTGGAACAGTCTCATCACCGCATAATAACCCATATTGGTAATATACTATGTTTTTATATGACAATTTCATTTCTATTATAGTTTGGGAAAATTGAAACATAGCAGCATTTTGGTTTCAAAATATAGCGGAATACATTGTATCTGTATGCGTATTAATAGTAAAATACATTGTCATAATAAGTATATCTGCGTGTATATAATATTCTTGTAGTAGAATAGAACGTATTGGAGTGTGTAACAACAATGAAATATATTATATCCGTGCACATAATAAGTGTATCCGCATATATATAATATCTTTATTTCCAGACATACATATTATAAAACCTCAACTATCGCCAAATTATATATGTAATTTTTTTAAAATTATAACGAATAATAAAAAGACTGAATTAGTTAAGCCGCATAATTTTCCCTTATAGTTTGGTGGTGCCCCAATAAGTATAAGTAAGTAATTATTTTTTATACATATATATTACATCTTAAACGCTTTTTACATAATTTTTGACTTCGCTACTGCTTACGAGATAATATTAATTTAACCTTGTGAGCGTTGGTTCAAGTCTTTGTCTTCTGAAAATATTTTTTGCCAAATGGATGTATTAAACATATACAGATGAATGCATCTACATTTTTGTGTTTGGTCGTTTGTTATTTATTTGAGATAATAACAAATATGTTGAAAACTTTATGTTTTATTTTTTATTTTCTAATTTAATTTCCATTGGATTGTTGTTAAAAGAATCTATTTGGTTTAAATTAGTTCAAAGTTGTACCTAACTCATCTACCCAAATAGGAAAAATATAATATATATAGGGAATATAAATAATAGCAGACCTCCCCACACAATAATTAATGGTATTTTTTTTTCTTTTTTCTGATTTTGTCTTTTTCATGGTTAAGGAAATAAAAAGATTTATATAGACGATATTTATTATTTACTTATAGAGAAATCAGAATTTTCAATGTGAATTTCAAAATATAAAAATGTAAATATGAATATCATGTCAGATTCAAACATATCGTATATATACATAAAAAAAACTTGTTTAACCTTAAATGAATTTATGAAGAGTAACATTATATAGTCGATTAGTGATAGAATTATAATTTTCATATGTGAAAGAAGTATCAATTGATTTATTATAGATAAGTAACAAACTTCTAATATTTTTTTATTTTATTTATCTTTTCTATAATATTAATTTGAGATGAATTTATATGGAGTAAGGATTCATGTAACCAATCAGTAGCAAAGTCAGGATTTACATAAAAGAGAGTCAAAATAAAAAGAAATAAACACACAACGAAGTCCAAATAATTCAATATCCAAACTTTGTTTGCTCGTGAGTTGGGATTGAGGCGTAGTTGTTACTATTATTATATAAAAATAGTCTTTTTCCAACTATATACTAAGTCAAAATGAGCATCTGGACTTCCACGAGTATATATGGTCTTTCTTAGCGTAATATTAACGGTGCTTCCTCTTTTTGATTTTCTAGTCTTTCAAGTGTTTTCTACAAAGACCATAGACTTATAAGAGTTTAATCTTTGGTTATTTAACTTGTGTTAAATTGAAGAAATATCATCTAAGTTTTTTTTTTTAACAAAATATGGCTCCTGGTGGTGGTGTTAGTAGTTGCAAAGAACTTGTAGAATCATGGCCAAAATTTTCAAGATTTGACACAACAAAGACACATGATGAGCTTGAGAAAAGTATTACATGTGTTGGTGAAAAGTTTCAAAAGTGTTCAATCCATGAGTTGCTTGAGTGTCCAATTTGTAGAAGGTCCATGTATCCTCCATTTTACCAGGTAATTACTACTCCTTCTATTGTTTTTTTCTTATTAATGATCGTGGTGTCCAGACCAGCTTTCGTGCACCTCGTCTAATTTCATGGGATACTTGTCACCTCCTATAACTCTGTCCACCAAGGCGAGGACAGATGAGAAGAATTCTAGTGTTGTTGTTAGTTTACATATGATGTAACTGATTAACTATGTTGCTTGTACTTTTCAAAAATATTGTCTTTTAAAGGATCAGACATAGGTGTGACAATTTATTTTTTTATAATTTGGAGAGTCTGAACAACATAACTGACAATAAATTTTTTACAGTGTTATTTTCTTAATGGTGGTGGTGGTGTTTGGGCCGGGCCGTCTCTCTGTTGTGTTGGCCCGTAGTTTAGGTACCTTTGGAAGGTAGGGACAACATATACACTACCCTTTACTCCATAGAACCTTCTCATCAATTGTAGGGTTTGGTAATCCGAAATTTAAAGGCCTCATCACTAAAAGCCCAGCTCGCGAGGCACCCCTCTCATAGTCGGTTCCGAAACCTCATCTCGCTCTTGTGACATGCTATGTTTCCCCTCTCTATTCCCAAGTAAAGGTTGAGTGTCACACGTCAGTTTGTGGATCGTGTTATTGTGTACTCCTTGACTATTCCACCAAGTACTAATATAATTGTTATCTCTCACCAGCACATATATCGAGTAACTCTACCACCAATACTTTGGCAGATAGAAAAATTTCATTCTTTATTTGATTCTTTTCATCTCACATTCATTATATACACAATCTTTGTAGTGTCCAAATGGTCATACACTATGCACAAACTGCAAAATTGAAGCACAAAATTGCTGTCCAAGTTGCCAAGTTGAACTTGGAAACATAAGGTGTTTAGCCTTAGAGAAAGTAGCAGAGTCACTGGAATTGCCCTGCAGACATCAAAATCTTGGCTGTCACAAAATATTACCTTACCATCAAAAGCTCAAACACGAAAGACGTTGCAAATTTAGGCCTTACCACTGTCCTTACGCGGGATCAGAATGCTCGATAAAAGGGGACATTCCAACACTCATGTTGCATCTCAAGGAGGATCACAAAGTTGATATGCATACAGGATGCACGTTCAATCATCGATATGTTAAATCAAATGCACAACAAGTTGACAATGCAATATGGATGCTAACAGTAAGTTGAAACAGATTTTGTTTTACCAACTTTGCTGTCCTAAATAAGGCTCATAAACAAGCTCGGACACTCAAGAAATCTGTTGGATAGACGGATTCACATCTCTTATGTTATGGTTCCTTGATTGCACAATGACATATTTCACTCAAATGCAGGTTTTCGACTGTTTTGGAAGACAATTTGTCTTACATTTTGAGGCGTTTTCACTAGGTATGACACCGGTATACATAGCATTTCTACGATACATGGGAGAGGACAAGGAGGCCAAAATGTTCAACTATAGTCTAGAAGTTGGTGGTTTTGGCCGTAAGTTAACATGGCAAGGTGTTCCTAGGAGTATAAGAGACAGTCATAGAAAAATCCGCGATTGTCAAGATGGACTTATTATTCCGAGAAGCTTAGCATTTTTCTTCTCAGGTGGGAACGGAGAAGAGCTTACGTTGAAGGTCATAGGTCGTATATGGAAGGAGCATTCGACTAGTTAACAGTGCCTAGGCAATTGTATAGTGTCGACTCTTCAGAAGAGAACGGCTGTGTTTGGTATGGGGGAAAACGGTTTTCCCCAGTACCAAACACAAACCAAAACATGTAAGTTGGAAGTCATAGTACTCCAAAGATACTAGTACTAATTTGAATGAAATAAAGTTTTGATTTATTCATTTGAAAAAAATATGTCATTCTTACCTTTCATTTCTGTCTAAAAAGTTGAATTTTTCAGCCAAGTTCTCTTTATAAAAGAAATGGTCAATAAGCACTGACGGTATCTGGAAAATAAGCATCGGCCTTTTCTAATCCCGAAAAAGGGTCAATTTGGTCCTTTCCCCTTCCCCACCCCGATAACTCAACAAAAACTATGAACCTCGATTGTAACGAGTCAAATCTCACTATAACAATAACCCTTTCTATTCTAACAACATTTTTTACTAAAACGGTCTCTTTTTTTTGGAACTGGTTTTTCATGTTATATTATATTATATGTTTTTGATAAAAGCATTTTGTAATAGCAACCAAGAATATTCATACAAACGACGTTGTTATAGAGAGATTTGACGGTTCAGATATTTGGTATAGTTGAGACTTGAGCGGTAAAGTCTCCGCACACAGTATCTTCTACAGACTCCACCTATGAAATTATACCGATAAAAGCAAGTGCATGACAATAATTGAAAATATAGGGACGTGCAAAGAGAGGGAATCACGCACTATAATTATTCTATTTATTAGTACGTAAAAATGTGTTGGTTTTAATGGTTTAAAGACTTCATGCGACTTTCCCGTTTTAAACATAAAAAAACATTTTTTTTCCATTAACACAAAGAAAAAGAAGAGAAAATTAGCAAAATAGCAAAAACAAAAAAAAGAGAGAAAGAAATGCAGCAATGAACAAATCTCTTAATTCTTCCATGATTGATTGCTCTTCTTTTCCCTAAGATTTTTGGTATGTAACATCTCTCATATTTAGCAATATAAAATATTGTGTTTCATCGAGTTGTAATTATGTCAGCAACAACGAAGCCATATGGATGCAAGGGGTTTCAATTCTTCGTTGAAAAATTATATACTATATAAATAGGGCAAAAATGATTTTTTGTTGCATATAGTAGTTGAATATTGTTGTTTAAATTCCTGGCTACACCACTAATGATGGATAGTCATGTAATATAATGTTGTCCTCATTTTCATGATTGACAAAATGTGTGTATTGTTTCAATTTTTATTTTATTTTTTGTTTTTGTTGGTGTTGAAAGTGTTTTAATTAATATTTTCTATTTTTTTCTTAGGAAACTCTGTTGTTCATCATATAAAATTCAATTTCAGAGTTGAAATTTATATGGATTGATATATTAAACCAACATTTTGGAAGAGATATTGAACCTTCCATAATTGAACAACAATGTCTTGCTGTGGAGGTGGAGAAGAAGACGTTTACAGCGGCGGACCGCCATCTAACCAAAATACAGCCCCTCCTAGAGCTGGCAATCCCTACGCTGGTGGTGGTACGTTTTTACTCGGAATTATTTTTACCTGTACTCGATGTTTACACCAAATCAATATATGCAAATACACGCTTCTTGCATATTACTACTTTTCTAGAAAGTTAGAGCTTTAGGTTGTTGTTAGGGGAAGTTACACATTTGGTCGCTCAGTCAGAAATATTTACAAACGAGCTGATATACACTATGTATACATATATTATACATCTGTCGACTATTAGGATATGATGCATTCTAATAATGTTTTCATTTTTTTGGTATTGTAGTTAGTGATAGAGCAGAGCCAAGGGGTGGTACAAGAAATGGAACTCCACAGAAAGTTTTACCAATCGAGATACCGGTTTTACCCTTGGACGAGCTAAATAAACTGACCGGAAACTTTGGTCAGAAGGCTTTGATCGGAGAAGGATCATATGGACGCGTATTTTTTGCTAAATTGAGCAATGGACAGGAAGCAGCAATCAAAAAGTTGGATACTAGTTCTTCACCAGAACCAGATTCCGACTTTACAGCACAGGTGAAGTGATGAAGCCAGAAATTTCAATAAGGGATGTTCAAAGTTTGATGTATATGTGTTAAAGAGTAGTGTTTGAGTTATGTATACAGTACAATTTTCCGAGGAAGGATGTTCAGTCTACATGAAATTTGATTGTTTTTTCCTTGTCTATGCAGTTATCAATGGTTTCAAGGCTTAAGCATGAGCATTTTGTGACTCTTATGGGGTATTGTTTAGAAGCAAACAATAGAATCTTGATATATGAATTTGCAGCTATGGGATCTCTACATGATGTATTACATGGTATGTCAAATCGTTCCGTTAAGAAAATAATCATGAATGCAAGATTTGTTGCAGCATTTTAGTTGAATGTTGGATGTTTTTGTTGTTGTAGGTAGAAAAGGTGTCCAAGGCGCGGAGCCTGGTCCAGTTCTTACCTGGAATCAGAGAGTTAAAGTTGCTTTTGGTGCAGCAAAAGGCCTCGAATACTTACATGAAAAAATTCAGCCACCTATTGTTCATCGCGATGTCAGATCCAGCAATGTACTTCTCTTTGATGATTTTACAGCAAAGGTTGCTGATTTCAACTTGACAAACCAGACTTCCGATACAGCAGCTCGTCTTCATTCCACTAGAGTTTTGGGGACATTTGGTTACCATGCTCCAGAGTAAGCCCTGCTGCATTCTGAGTTTGCATTATCTTGCAATTGCATCCCCTGCTTATCTCCTCGTAGTTGGCTTCCTGTTTACCAAGCTTCATAACACAACTCATCATTATACCAATGTTAACAACAACCACAACATATCCAGTGTAGTCCCACAAAGATCAAGGGTAGAGTGTACGTAGAGAGGCTGTTTCTGATAGATATACTAAACGTTAACACAAGGGAAATTTAGTACTGACAAGAAGTAGATATAACTAATATAAAGACCATACTATTGTGCAGGTATGCGATGACAGGACAGATAACACAGAAAAGCGATGTCTATAGTTTTGGAGTCGTTCTTTTGGAACTCCTGACGGGAAGAAAGCCAGTAGATCATACAATGCCCAAAGGACAGCAGAGTCTTGTCACTTGGGTAGGTTTACGGTTCTTACCTTTACCTCTTTGTCATCGAACCTATTTATACCATCCGTCAGCTGATTCATACTCGAATTTTCTGCAGGCAACTCCAAGATTGAGTGAAGACAAAGTGAAGCAATGTGTTGATCCAAAGCTAAACAACGACTATCCAGCAAAAGCAATTGCTAAGGTTTTCTTACTGATCTTTGCTGGTAGTATTTTGTAAACGGATTTAACTTATTTATACTGACAATGTAACTCTAACTCTACGTAGTTACTTGTTGATATAAGTCGTCTTAACCTGATAGCAACAGTGTCATTGTATCAGACTGCGATAACCTTCATCTTCCTCTTAACTGTTATGGCTTTGTGTACATTTTCCTCTCAGATGGCAGCAGTTGCAGCACTGTGTGTTCAATATGAGGCAGATTTTCGACCAAATATGACGATAGTCGTCAAGGCACTGCAACCACTTCTCACTGCAAAACCAGCAGGACCTGAGTCTAATACATAAGCATTACAAAACTTATACTTTGGAGTATCAAACCAGGAAGCACTAAGGTTATGCACTCTGAATCAAATCTGCTTCAACAGACGGAAGAATTGCAAAAAGTATGAAACTTTTGGGTATAAACTTACTCCATTATTGGATTAATTGTGATATGTGGCTATGAATACCACAATGATTTTACCTGTTGGAACTAAGTTTGAATGTTGAGAGCAATATATTTAACACAATTGTAAGTCGATCGACGAAGTTTCATTCTTTAAGTTATGAAATAATAACAGGAAACATAATAGCTCAACTGGAAACTCTATGAATTAGTGCACAGAAACAAGTTATAGATAATTCTGCACTTGCGTTAAGAGCAACAAGTTCAACGGAAGCCTCAATTCATATTGTAAACAAAAATTTATAAATAAAAAGCGGAGTCTGAGGTGACACCAAAAAAACTAATCTTGTCTTTCAATTTCATAGAAGAACGTAAACGATCACCAGCTCATAAACAGAGTAAAATCAGTAGCCTCCCTTCAAATCGTTAACCACATCATATGGTATGGGCGTAACCGTCTCCAATGTAGCGCCTCCTACCATGAATCCTGGTTTGGGTCCTGCGGGTTGTCTTTTTGTGCTGACAACCTCTCCTCTGGCCTTGGCCTCAGCCTTAATCTGGTCGTTCTTCTTGATCCTTTCTCTGACTTCTTCAGTGCATCGGGAAGCTTGAACATGTTCAATCCTAACGTGGATCCTCTTCCTTAGGATACGATCACGAACCTGAGATCCAGAACAAGAAAACACTTAGACAGGCATCACATGAATTAGTGTAAGAGAACCAAATAACGAATATCCAATACCAGCTCTCACAATCCATTAGACTTCCACATAAAAGATATACTCGAAACTACATAACAGAAAAGAGATGATACAAATCAAGAAACATTTGTAGGTCTTTTAATGATTCAGTTATATACTAAAAAGCTCCAGTTAAGTAGAAACTACGAAGCTTTCATGTTTCGAGACGTAACTATACCTATATATCTCGACAATTTGATCTATACATTGATAACCTTTTACTCTATTGAGTTCATAAACTTCACTTCTTACTATTCCATTTCAAAAAATCATCACTCTGGCTATGTGGCTATTTACGAAATAAAATGAGATTTCTTCAATATGAACGAATCAGAAAACCTTGTATTCACCATTGTAAATGCAATTCAGCATTCGTTATCCTTGTAGGCATTCGACAAACAAAGCTCAAGGCTTTCGGCTAGTGTGCTAATATTACTACACAACTCCATTCATGAATTTTACTTGGAAATAGAAATGCTCTTCATTTCAAGACTCTGAAAGCTCTTAATAGCTGAAGTTCAATTCATTCATATAAATTCGCCTATTCTACAATTAACTTCTACTAAAAGAAAACCATATGCTGAAAATAAATTGGTAATTTTCTGTTATTTCTGTCATCTTCAATTGAGTTACAAATATAATTGAACATTGTCCCGAAAAATACTGATACTTCAAATCTGTTTGAGATCATAACACAAATGGATACGAACAGATGGCTAATTTAAGCTAAAGATCAACAATTGAAGAGCAAATGAATTGTTCAATTCAATTTCAAACAAACGAAAATGAAAATAATCAGGTACGTGAAGAGAGAGATAACCTGCTTGTTAACTTCGACACCGACGGCGCGTTTGGTGATGTTCCAGACACGTCCGGTACGGCCGTGATAGAATTTGTGTGGCATTCCCTTGTGAATTGCACCGTTCACTTTGATATCAACATAATCACCGATTTTGAAGATCCTAAGGTAGGTTGAAAGGTGAATTGTACCTTTCTTTCTGAATGCACGAGAGAATGAATCTCTCGTACGAGACCTCAATCCATGGCCGGCCGGCATTTTCCTCCGCCTTTCTCCGGTGTGTGCAGTGTGTGACTGTGTGCGGGAAGGAAGCGACTGAAACCCTAAAAAGCAAAACGAAAGAGATGAATGTATATAAGAGGATATAGGGCTTTTGATGGGTTGGGCCGGATTATATATGGGCTTTAGTAGTTTAGCCCAATTACTCTTTCACTAATTGGGCTTTCATCTCTTTGAATGGGTTGCCCTCAGAACTTTCAGCCCGATATCTCACATACATACGAGTCCACTTGGATACAGTATATCTAGAACAAATTATATCTAATTTTGACGTCATCTATCCTAAGATACATGTATCAGGACGCACCAAAATCAGTAAAATTTATAATATTGCAAACTAGACTATATTAAGTAATTAACTCATAAACTAGTAGAATTTCTGTAAGTTTTCCTTTAGGTTATCATTTAGATTTAAAATCTTATAAAATTTATAAAGTACTTATGTCGCGAAAGAGTTGTTTGTTATTTTGGTGTCAAGGGAATTTTACCTTTTAAGACATAACTTGTGAGATATTATGATATGAAAATACCAAAAATTTGAATGGGGAATTTGTGCGAATGGCCATTTAGATTGTTTCCTTATTTTTATAAGTTGTGCAAATATAGCTCTAGAGAAATTACTTTTTCGAAAAGTGTTAGACTCGAGTCTAATATTTCATCATGTATTATTGAACATTACAAACAAACATTGATTAACATGATCTAAAAGATCTATAAGTTATTTGGAACAGTCCGTTTCGGAGAAGAAGAGCCATTTTCAAGTAGTGTTCGATCGATTACGTATTAATCTAATTAGTCTGAGGTTGGGAAAAATTTTAGAAAGAGAAGATTATTTACTCAAAAGAATAATGTTTAAAACACATGTGACTATACATTATAATTTTTTCTTCTATGGTGCAGTGTGTGGTCCTAAATTCAAATTTCAAATCATTTGTTCATTTGTTCCCTTTTTATCATCTTCTCAACATAGATCTATGTCCTTATATGTATTTCAATTTTCAATGTCCTAACATGTTGCATTTACTAGTGGACCCATTGGATAGTTGTGGTGGTTATGGTAATAAGATTGAACTTAAATGTTATAATATACCAAAAATTTATTGTCTAGATGTTGTAACTTAAAATATTTTTACATTGTCTATAGTTCAATTGAAAGAAGAATATTGAAAATTTGATATTTGACTAAAAGAGCTGGTCCAAAGCATGAGGGAAATGTCAGTAATTATTGATGTACATGCATTGATTGTATTGAAAGCAATATGTAGGTACAATTGTAGGATGATTGAGATCCCTTCATCTTTAATCATATATCTCGGATTTGATCGAGCTTTTGAGAATGGAAAAAAACTTGTTGGAAGCATCACCTTCAGAAATGATGAATTCAGATAATTTAGTCAAATTCCAATACGAATACTGAACACCACATGAGAAACCAAAATAATAATAATATGTAGGTACAATGTCTTCAAATAAGGTTCACTTTCATCAATGCTCTAGCTAACTAGGTTGTCTTAAATCTCAACCAATTATGCTTTTTCCTTGTTGTTGCCCTTTTCATACCTCTTATGAAAAATGCAGGCCTAAAGTGGTGTTCCATTTCTCTCCTAATATAGAGGAGCAAACAATTTCTTAGACTATTGCCTACATGAGTTGAAGGACACAAGATTATATATTATATTCTAGAGTTCTTTATGGGGAAAGGAAAACATTCCCCTTCATGTAGAGTATATTTTTCGTTTCAATTTATGTGATATTATTTGACTGATTTGAAGTACTTTAAGAAGGAAACCTACTGATGTTGAGGTGTAAAAGTATGGAGAGCGAACAAAATTAGACACCATGATATACAGATCATATCGTAAACAATGAGTGTTCACCTTTAATCTACGCGGCTAGGGATTCAGTCTTAACTTTGAATAAGGGAATTCAATGAGATCAAATACAAATTAAATCAAACGCGAAAACTAATCTGAATCATTGAACTATAATGAATTATATAGACGATTAACCAATACTTATTGAATTTGAAATATTTGTGTGACTATAAATCATCTCATTAAAGATAAAGTAAGAATTTTAAAATTGAACTATTTCTAAATATAGAAATAAAATATTCATTTTAAGACAAACTAAAGAAAAAAAATGAGACATGGCAAAAGGAAATAGTTTTATATTTTTAAAGTCATGAGTTCATATCTACCTACTCAACTCCAGTGTCAATTGTATTGTGTTCAGATAAACCCCAATACCATAACATTGGATCCACCCTGTATAAAAAGCAAGGACAATGGAAGCTGAGAGAGACTTGGAATAGAGATCATATGGCTTAAAATTTATGTGAATTTCTATACACATATTTTTTATGCTAGCAAGTATTTTTTCGATTCTCATATTGAAAATGATTAAATTTGAATTCACACATTGCAGAGCTCTTATCTAAAAATCAAGTGTATATTTATAACCTAATCCCAAATGAATTATTCCAAAACTTTAATGGTGGAATTCCACTTTATTGATTGAAGATAATTAACAAATAGTAATTGCAATGTACAAACTCAATCATGGATACGTCGTACTATCATAATTATTTTTAATCAAACGGTACATTAGAAGTGGAGTTAGAGAGTTAAAACGGAATAAGGTTGTGTTGGAGTGCTAAAAAAAAATTTAAGAACAAGTTAAAGGTGTTGTACGTATAACGTATGTGTTTGGCCTATTCTTTTTGTACGTCTTTATTTATCTTAGTTTAATTTAACATGAAGTTTAAGAAACTAAAATAAGATTTTGAAATCTTATTATAATCTTAAACTAAGATATATAATAAGTATAATATAATGTAGCAAAATGCCTTTAATCTAAATCAAAGAGGTAGAACAAATTGAAACAGGCTAAAAAAGAAAAAGTACGACGAACAAATTGAAACAAAGTCGATACTATTGCTTGGATTGTAGTCTTTACAAGTGTAGATCTAAACTTACATTATCTTGATGAAGTCCTTCCTTCAATTCATACCCAAATCTGCTTACAGAAATTGAGCTACTCTTTGTGTTAATCTTCTTCAAATCTCCATTAACATTATTATAAACTACTGGCCTAACAAAATTAGAAACATTATTAGGAGAATAAGAATTACTACTATGATGAACATGAGGTACTCTCCATAACGCTGCCAATGAACGATGATTTTCATTTATATCGCGATTAATTTGTTGTGAATAATAATGGCTATGGCCGTTATTATTCACATGACTTCCATAAAAACCACCACTAGTAGTACTACTTGTACTACTAGTGTTGTACAACGCTGAATTAAAATAAGCGTTGTACTGATATTTTGCATATTGAGCTCTTTTAGCATGTTGACGTTCTCTTTTATGCGCGTTTTGATGTCCTCCTAGGGCTTGTGATGTTGGGAAGTTCCTACAACAATATTGACATTCAAATTTTCTATTGTTGTTAATTTCTGCAGTTTCTCCAATACTATCATGAATGTCAATTGATTGATCTTCATGACGAATAGTAGTACCTAGTAATTCTTTGCCAAAAAGCCTAATCGCGCCTTTTTCTTTTGTTGGTCTCATGAAGGGAAGTTGAGAAAAAGACTCAACATTCATGAAATCTTGAGTTTCTCTATCTTTAGTTCTCTCCATGAATTTTTTTGTGTAAAAGAAGATATGGTATATAGAGAGGAAAAGGATTTAGAAGAGAGAATATATAAAGGTGAAGCACAACTAGAGAAGTATATAATATATAAATAAACGTTTCGTTTAACTTGACTTCAACTGATATTTATGACCGTTAACTTTAGTATATATGCACAATGAGATATATATTTAAACTTGTATATAGTTGAACATGAGTTGACACATGCATCTTACGTGTATTATGTCACACATGACGTATGTGTACATCAAAGGCGGAGTTTAATTTGGGGGTTGTTAATTTCCTAAAACTTTTTGTTGATGGTGGGATTCGAATTCACAACTCTAGCGTGGAAGACATTTCCACAACCCCCTTCTTTATCAATAAATTATCAATCAGTTTTGTTAGGGGTTCACGAGTTAGTATATATATATATATATTTAATTTTCTAGTACAAATACAAAATCTATGGAAAAGCTACTGGTTCATACCCACAAACCCCCACCTAACTCCGCCTCTGTGTGTAATTATTCAACTTTGTACATCTTGAAGTGTCTAATTGTACACCGCTAAAGTCATGTTAAATGACATATTTATTTAAGTATCGGGTGTATATTATATGTTGTGTATATTTTTGGGGGTGGGACAGATATATGAAGGAAGTGGTCAGATGTATTAATTTGGAACTGACATTTCAATACATTAATTTGTATATTCATGGTAACCAGACAATATGCCAATCACATATCTTGTGGAAATCTAATTCTACACTATTGTTATTTATTGATGTTAGGGTTTCCGATGAAAAAGCCAGTGACAAGTGGATTTATGTATTTATCGGATATTTTTTATGTGCTGGCGTTTGAAATAATCTTAATCAGACTCATTCTAATTCATTATGTTAAGCAACGTTAACATCCTGCCTATGATCACAAGACCCGCAAAGGTGCACTTTTATTATCAGTAATAATAGCTTTTGACATGAAGATGAATGTTAATTTGATCTCATTTCCTCGATATTAGATCCCCCATATTAGTCGTGGGGTGAAAGACGGATGAATCCCATGTGACATTTTATATTGTCTTGTCCAATTTTCATCTCATGAGCTAATGTTTACATGATTGACTAGTTAGGTTAATCAACTCATCCAATTAGGTCTATTTCTAATTTATTGTTCACATTGATATTTGAGAATAAATTTAAGTGTTTATTCATTTCAAATTATTTAATAATTTCTTGGGACCAAACTTTGGGTTGAATTAATTATGCAACCTGCATATTTTTTTTTCTTGTGTGGGTCTATAATCTATATGTATAGCCAGGACCAGGTACTTACAGTTGGTGATGCTTCTTTATTACTACTATTGTCTACTTTCTTGTGTTCTTTTCACCATTATATATTCACCAAAATGCATGGTCCCATAAATATTTTATTTAAAAAAAAACAGGACTATATGATAATTTCCCACGCAAGAAAAATGCAACATGCTATATTATCCCTTCTAATTAGGATAATAATTAATTTGATGAATATAGGTCGACAACGAGGAAATGATCTCATATAATCACACGTAAAAATTGAATAGAAGAAAATGATATCTTTTTGAATTTTTTATGTGTAAAACTGAAGATCTCTTATATTTGCAAAAGTAAAGATCTCTTATAAAAATAAAAATAAAAGACATAAAACTAAAAATAAGTTTGTAAATGGCTAGCTACAAACCTGCATTTCAAGTATTCTGTCTTGGTTTTACTCAAGGTCTACCTCCAAAATTAATTCGATTAATTAATATTTATGTCATGTAAAACATTTTATAAGGAAAGCATTACTAGGAATTATTACACTCCAAAAGTTCGAACTTTGAAACCTCTAAGAATTTTATGATATATATAATCGATGTTAAATATCGTTATCTAATAAAACCATTTGGTATATATATAGTAAAACTTATGGTAGTTGCAAGTTAAGGACGATCACATGAATTATATGTTCCCCCATTTAATTTATTTCACTTCACGTCACTGCTAAAGTGGTCCTCTTTCTTCTTTGATTTTAATATTAGATGTTGACTTAAGAGACTATATATACACATATGGTAGATGATGAATTTAATTTATTTTACCGTCCCCCACTTCTGAATATATATTTGTACAATTCTAGCTCAAAATATTGACTTTTGTAAACAATTAATTAATAACATCAAAGTTGGATTCAAAATTTTAGATCATATACATATTAAGTGAATATCTTAACGTAATTATATGAAAAAGATGATTCTATCAATTAAAGGTGTAAGCGAAATATATATATATATATATATATATTAGTAGGCCTATTGACCAAAGATAGTCTAACTCAACCTCTGAGTTAAAATAAACTATATGAGTCGTAATCTAGTTAAAATAGAAGGCATATCTAGCATTGAAAATCTCATATTGTATATCAATCAATCGCTATTACAAGAGAGAAAAATATCAAATATTAAATTATATTACTAATACTATATTATTATTATTTTACTGTAACTTGAATCCATTAATATCATTATTGATTTTTTATATATCTTTTTTTACAATTCACTTCCTCCACATATTGAACTCTTGACTTGTTCTTTATAATAATGTGGAGGTCCCCTTGATATTCATGGCTAATAAAATGAATTTGGAGGTTCATAAAGATGGTGACAAAAGTACAATATGATTGAAGCCAAAACTATAAATAAGACAACTAAGTTTGGTAACAAAAAGTACAATCTTTTAATTTAGTCTTCACTTGTGCTCCCTTGCTTTTCAAAATAATATATACTAGTCATATTTCGATTTTCGATAGGTAAACTCTATAAAATTTTATTAACATATCAAGATATATTTTTATATAATATAAATATAAGAAGAATTGTAATTTATAGTATCTTTCGTATAAATTTTAGTTTAAAAAATTTATATAAATAAAAGTTAAATTCACTTTGAAGATTAATTAAAATTGACTTTTAATAATGCGAAACATGACAATTGTTTTGAGACGGGGGAGCTAGGGAGTAGTACACTTTGTTTTAATGCATGAGAATTTGTTTATTCATTGCTAATTATATATTATTTTTTTCAAATGTTCAATGGTGGTTAAGGTGTCTTTATCCTTGTTCATAATTATAAGTAGGCTAATGGGTCCTTGGATTGTAGTTTCATTATTAACTGTTTAAGGATAATTATTGTATAACATAAAGACTTGTTATGTCTAGAAAGTTAGGACTATTTATAAATAGAACCATTCACACCTTCCTATTGCAAACTTTTGTCTATAATCAGAGCTAGAGGCGCAAGAAGTTCATTTAAATATTTTTCGTTAAACAATTATATTGATAAATAAGATGAAAATTATTTTTTAGATATATAATATATAAAGGATTTTATTGACTTCTTCGCATGTTAATTACTTCTTTATATTTTGACTTTTTTCCGATAAAAATTCTGACTCGACTACTATATCTACTCTTTTAATTTCTATCTTTTCATTATTTTAGTTGTCTGCTTTATTATTGTTATTGTTTTATTTTTTATCTTGTATATGACATGAGTTTTCTCTTCACTAATTGATGTGGCATGTATTTAAGTTATACTCTTTTAGAAAATCAATATACTTTATCATATGATAGCCAATAGTAGCTTACTTATATTGTTATCATGTTACTAATTAATGAGATTTATCTGTGATTATACGTGTTTAAACGTCTTTTCATGACTATTGGTACACAACAATAATAATAATAATAACATATTCCGTATATTATCATAAATATCGCTAATTTTGTTAGGTAGGAGCAACATAGAGATTATTAGGTGAATATTAGCCATAAACATGAAAGTAGTACATAGTAGTACTCCATTACTAGTATAATTTGCTAATCATGTATTCCAAGGAGACTAATCATTGATCTTGTAGCAATTAATGTCTCCTACACACACAAAAAAACAACATTAAAGTAAAGGAAAAGAATCACTAGAAGTCGTCACATTTACACTTTTCTCGAATGATTGTTACGTATCGTTTCATAATATATTATATTGTTTCTCGAGACATACGGCATTTTTTAGGGAAAAATGGCCTAAAAAATGGAAATGCGTCTGCCTAAAAACGCCTGTTGATAGGTAAGTCAACATATTAATATAGGAAACGTACCGAAATTCCATATATTTGAAGGCTAATTACGTCTTATCCCGAAAGTTTCCTCAATTACAAAAAAATTGAATTTTTCATTGCTCTCGGATATATTTTTTGATTGTCCGATACATTGCAAATGATACATTACTTAATGGGAGGGATGTATCCGAAAGGGGATAAAGATGTATCTGAAAGGAGATTTTTGTAATTTTTTTAAATGATAGGAAACTTTAGAAATTATGATATCTTAAGTTGTGTATTTATATAATGTTTCCTTAACACATTAAAATTATAAACTTTTAGTTTAAATATTTCTTAGTCAAGGGTGCAATATAATTTCTAGTTTAACCCCATATCACTTAGGTAGTTTTTAACATATGTTTCTGCCCAAAATTGTTTTTTCCCCAAACTTCTGCCCAACATTGTCACACTCTTTTCTTCTTGTACATTATATATTATATATCTTGAATTTGTTATATACAAGTGGATAATTTAATAAGGTGTATTAGTAATGTTAATTTTAATAATACTGAAATTAGTTATGTTGTGATTGTTTCTTATCTACTATTTGATGTGGTAGAACAGTTTTATCTTTAACCATTCTTATCCATGTATTAATATAAAACTTATATTGAACTATTTGTAAAGAATATGTTGTTTTCCTATATATCGGTTATACGCGTTATAAAACTGAATAAGATATATAACTATCAGCAGTATACTTTGTGAATTTGGTTGTTGTATTATGAAGGGAACAAGGTCAAGAGGACTACTGCTGGATCGATGAAAGGTTTTGCTGCAATGGGATTGAATCTCCTTAAAGAGAGCGAGATATCGCGCCTCAGCCTAAAGATAATTATTTTCATCATTTTATTTTTCAATTGTAATTTGTAACTTGTAATTTCACCAACAACATGAATTTTAGTTATTTATAAATTGAAAATCCTACCAAACATAGAATTAAATAATATCATAACGTCTCATACGTATATTACTTTTTTTAATACATCCTACCAAACAACCACTATATTAGCCATTGGTAAAATGTGTGAAGAAATTTTTGGTGGCAAAAAGAAAGCTTTTGGAGTCATTCTCCTAACTTTCATCTCCTTTAAATATACATAAACCAAACTTTCATTTTTCTTCAAAATTCCCTCACTTATATCAAACCAAACTCACATATATTATAGAAAAAAATCAGTTAGTTGACTTGTTTTTTACTTTATTTTCTCAACAACAAAAAATAATTAGTGATTAGCTAACTTTGCACCTAGCTCATAACTATAATCTTCCTAACATTTTCCTAATATATATATTTTTTTTGCTTTCACTTTTTCTTTGCAACTATGGAGGCTTTGTGTAGT
Organism: Solanum chiquidenum; assembly: GCA_029582725.1. Lineage (NCBI taxonomy): Eukaryota > Viridiplantae > Streptophyta > Magnoliopsida > Solanales > Solanaceae > Solanum > Solanum chiquidenum. The sequence goes on along the minus strand of JAJOOS010001032.1, from coordinate 2,798 downwards.
CTAAGTTCTTCCTTCTCATTACCAAAAAATATACTAAAATTGTCTAATAATCGCGGAACATGTCACGTACCTAAGAAGATCAACAATGTGATATCTTGTCAAAGTAGTAGTGGAAATGCAGTTAAAGCTAGTAATCTGTCTTCTGTTATAATCGAAAGATCATCGATAAGTAGGGGCGGAGCCACCTTGTCCCTAGGGTATCCAATTGGACATTCTTCGTCGAAAAATTATACGATATATACACGTAAAGTTTTGACTTATATTGGTATATATGGTATTTTGAACACCCTGAAATAACAAAGTAACCTGTAGTGGAGATGGCTAGAGTTGTCGCAACCCCACTCGCTGCCCTAGTTCGACATGTGTAAGTTTAACATAAATATATAGTAGCTTGGTGGTAAATAGTTTGATGCTTGTTTTGAGTGACGCAAGTTCGAAACTGATCACCTCCAATAAGGATTTTTTTTCAATTAAAATTGAATTATTTACTTAAGTTTTAATACATTTTCCGTGCGGAATAAGATTTCCTTATATTTTAATACATTTTTCCATGGAATAAGATTTTCTTAAATTTTAATACATTTTCCTTTCGGAATAAGGTTTTAATTGAAAAAAAATCCTTAAATTTTAATACCTTTTCCTTGTGGAATAAGATTTCTTTATATTTTAATACCTTTTTCCTTTGTGGAATAAAATTTTCTTTCCCTATAAATAGGAGACTAATTTATCCAAATTATATCACAATATTATTAAAAATAGAATCTCTATAAATCATCGTTTTTTAAAAAAAAAATTACTATTCAAAGTTTGAACCCCTTCATAAAATTCCTGACTATGCCACTGTCAATAAGTACAGCTCTTATCGAAGATCATAAGGATTTAAGTCCAAATGGTAATGGTATTGGCATTGTCAAGTTCCTTAGAGGCAAAACATTTCTCATTACTGGTGCAACTGGTTTTTTAGGAAAAGGTATAAGTGATTCTTTGCTATTTGATCATGTCAATTTTTTTTCGTTTTCAATTGATTTTTCCAACGCCCTTTTCTTGTGCTATCGACAATATGTAGTTTTAATTGAGAAGATTTTAAGGACTTGATCAACGCTGATAATAAAGAAGTTGCTATGAATAGATGCACTTCTCTGTTTTCGACTCTGTTCTAACTTTTTACTTTTGGTTCATTTCGTGTCATAAGTTCTGCGTACACTCTACTCTCCTCAGACTTCACTTGTTTGATTTCATTAGTTATATTGTTGACATAGTTTTTCACATTTTTGCGCGGTAGATCATCAGCGCTTGATATATTCAAGAACCTCAAACAAGTACATGGGAAAAGTTATATATAGTGAAATTTGATCAACTTGTAGGTATGATGTTGCACTTGGTATAAACACCGGTGGACCTAGCCATCTGATGAATTTTGCAAAACAATGCCATAAGTTACAACTTTTCCTCCATATATCCACAGGCAAGTAAATATAGATCATGAGCAGCAGATATTCATTTATTGACGTAACTGGTAAAGTTGCTGTCATGTGACCAGGAAGGTCACAGGTTCAAGCTGTGAAAACAGAAATGCAGGGTAAGGTTGTGTTCTCAATGCCCTTACTGTATGTTTTATTCTACTTCCAACAACAGCTTATCTTAACGAACAACGACAAGTTATACTGTTCCAACAACAGCTTATACTGTTCTGGTGACAGTATAACAAAAGAGACTATAAAGAACCATTCAGTGGTTGGATGGAAGGAAACAGGTAATAAAACTCTCGAAATGTAAAAGAGTAACATTACCTCATATCGATAACTTTAGTCTTTCGTTCCAGGATGATGGATCCCAACGGAGTTCTAGACGTGGTAAGTTTGTTCACAAATGTTAACCAGTTAGCTAATGTTGTTGCAGATGTACTGAGTGATCAACATAAACCTCATTCCACTATAGGTACCAGCTGACATGGTTGTGAACGCGACGTTAGCAGCTATAGCAAAGAATGGAGCAGTAGGAAAACCGGGGAGTAACGTTTACCAAGTTGCTTCATCTGTAGTAAATCCATTAGTCTTCAAGGACTTAGCTACGTTGCTTTTCGATCACTTCAATACTCAAGAGTTTGATGGAATGCATGTCTAAAGAAGAAAGACAACAATTTGGTTTCGATGTAGAGAACATAGATTGGAAAGATTACATCTCCAACATCCACATTCCGGGACTAAGGAAGCATGTTATGAAAGGAAGATTATATATGCAGTACTACATCTACATAGAACTCTGCTTAATTATTAGAATTGTTTCGTTTTCTTTCTTCGTTTAAGCAATGTGATTTATAACATCGCAATGTAAGTATATCACTAATGAATGACATATCGATTACTCTTGATGTCTTGCACATTTGATGATACAAATAGTACAGCATGTTCAAGAGAGTAATGTTGTCTTTGAAATGTTTTATACAGGCATTATCTTAGTATACTTTGATGCATTTGAGCTTATAAGCATTTAGAATTACGAGTACGTTGCTCAGACTCTTAAAAAATGATGTCGTTATACTCTTGTTGGATCCTCCAAAAAATGCAATTCTATACTATTTAAAGGATCACACTATCCATGATGTGCTTTCAAGGCAAAAATATTAGTACTAAATTAAAATATAGTTTGTTGAAAAAATTATCAATAAGCGTTTGTAGTCCAACGGTTAGGATAATTGCCTTCCAAGCAATAGACCCGGGTTCGACTCCCGGCAGACGCATTTTTAGTTTTTGGCTTAATTTGTTGCATACACGCCCCCTCGGCTCTCGACCACGTAA
>JAJOOS010001031.1:0-38966 GCA_029582725.1 Solanum chiquidenum | reverse complement strand
TGTGTTTTAATCTCCATGATACTACAGGTTTGGTAGCCGTTGGATTGAAAATTTTGCTGAATGTTGATTAGATCTCTTCTAGAAACTTCACTAATCTGATAGATATTGTACAGACTCTGATCATAACTGTCATAACTTAAACTTCCTTCTAGAAGGGGACATTGAGATTGGGACAGGAGGGACTCCAATATGCCATCAGATTATTCAATTTCTTTGATACTATTCTCTAATTATCAGGACGCATAATTATTGCCTGTTCATTTGAATGTTCTATTCAATGAACCTGAATACATATAATGACTCTAGATATACAAATGAGCAAAAAAAAAAAGAGAAAGAAAAGACTCTAGATATACGTGAAAAGGGGATGAGTCTAGACGCCCCTAAGAAACTGGCCCAGTGGTCAGGTCCCAGTTAAACTTTAAAATGAGGAGGCTTCATCCGGAAACTAGACCCTAACCCTAGGGAGGGCCTAATCATGGGTTATCTTCTTATGAATAAGGTCATAACCAGACCCGATGCTTTGAGTTGGGAGTTCGGAAATAACAGAGTGTTCTCTGTCAAGTCTTTCTACACGTGGTTGGCGACTAGGGGGTGATAGTGATGACGAAGAGTCATAGGAAAAGAAAGGTTGTTTGCATAAGCTGGTGTTTCCTATGTAAGGAGATAGGCGAGGACATGCATTGCAAACTAGCCATGAGGTTATGGTGGGATATTATTAGATGGTTTGGTGTTCCTTGGGTTATGCCAAATTCCGTGAAGGAGTTGATGTTCAGCTGGAAGAGTGGAACTAGGAGAAAAAACCCACAAGAATTGGAATGCTACTCTTGTTTTTTCGTCGGTCATTTTGAAAGAGAGAATAGTAGAGCTTTTGACGGGTGGAGATGAGCTTTACTCAATTGAGAAGTAGTCTCTGATCCCTTATTTACTTTTGGTGCACCCATGTAGTTCCTGTTTGTATATAGGATTGGGTGCCTTTTGGGGAGAACCATATTTTGTAGGTCTCTCCTTTTTTTGGTATACCTCTTGTATACTGCCATAATGCCTTGTTATTATCAATGAAATCTTCTACTTGATAAAAGAAAAGATCATAATCAGTCTCAACGCGCTTGATCCTATCAGGCGTTTGAGTTAGAAGCAATATGCAATGGTAGTTGACTAGTTGGTTGCACAAATTAACTTGATCTTTATCAACTTTTTGAGTTTCAATTCTTTAAACAGTTGCTTCAACCACATGATACACATTGCCATTCCATAGTCCTATGGTCAACTTTGCATTATACTCCTCTATCAACTATTGTTGAAGGCAAGACATTCTTGATGCACACTTGAGTCCTCAAGTTGGGTATGGTACAGTGCACTTCACTGTAGTTATACAACAACACTCTTGATGCGTACTTGAGCCCTCATGTTAGGTGCAGTAGAGTGTACTTCACCATAGTTATACAATGTTTTGGTGCAAGATCAACGCATTACGACATGCGTTTCCGTGCTCATGATTTCTGTCTTAGGGGAGCGACAGTAGTAACTAATGGACAAAACATTTGTTGATAAAATTTTACGGATGAATATGCTATTTGTTTAGAACTAAGAAATTAGATATTCAGTGTTAGGGAACTACTCACTGAATTTGAATTAAAAACCTGAACTGTGTTTTTTGCATCTGAATGCACATTTTCTTAACTAAATGCCTGGTTTGATTGTGTTGACAGCACTGTTTCAGCATAAACTGTTTTTGTTCTTTCATCACAAATTGCCTTACTGCATTTAGGTTCATCCTTTCTGTTTGGAGGATGAAGTTATTTTCAACCATTTGCTTGCATTTTTCACAAGGAGCTTTGGTTTCCACTTCTCTTTTGTTTTTCCTTCTGCCGCTTCTTTGATTTCTAGTGTTGCTCTTGATACTGAAATCAATATTTTCTTGTTCCAGTCTGCTTGCTGGGCCATGGCAAAATCATGGCTTGATTTTCAGGTTGATGTGGAATTGGCCCGCCTTCAACCCGGTGGAAGTGACCACTTCAAGAATTTTGAAGAAGCAATTAATCCAGATTTTGCAGATGGCGCTTCTCAGCCAGCTGTTGGACCAGATAGTTGGCCGCTTCAAGTTGTGAATCAGCAACCTAGGCACCTTTCTTCTCTTCTTCAGAAACTCCATTCAAGGTAACTATGCAGTCCAGATTTTGCTCCAGATTTTTCTTTGCTACTTCCTGTCTGAAATCTGTAAATATTCTTTGTAATCTAGCGATACGGTGCATGAAGTTGTTTCTCGATCGTGCAAGGAGCAGCAGAGACAAATTGAGGTATAGAGTCGTTTCATATTGTATATTAACCATTTTACTTTTTCTTTAGAAGAGTAATCTGTTTTAGCCTCTATTTTGTCCCTTTGATCTATTGGAAATTGGAAAATTTAGTATCCCCCCTTTAATGTACTTGTGCGAGTCTATACACACGATCATTTGCATCAAACAACTTAATTCCAGAAGCGTAGTTTATGTTAAATGCAAGTCTTCACTATGTACACTTGATGAGAAAGGCAGTGTAGCACATTAAAAAGATTTATCTTCAGTGTGCTACAAATTGTAAATACTATGTGGTGTTGAGCTGTTATACAGTTTGCTGAGTTGAATGTCAAAGAAACACTGCCTGTGAAAGTTGGTCTGTCTTGTCTTATGATTTAAGTAATTTTTGATGGCATATTTCTTTGATGTTATTCCTGTCACAAATTACCACGCGTACGCATTGTATGTATTGTTGTGGCAGCTCAACCTATATCTCTGTGCACCACAAATCTGGTATTTTAGGACTTCCTCACTTGGTCTTGTGTCAGTCTTAGAAAAGCCCAGTTCCTTCCATTTTCTTTGCCTTAACAGTTCTGTGTATATAGTAGCTTGGGCGGGTAATAACTTTGGGTACAGTGTATCCTGTCCTTTTCCTTGGTGTCATTCTAAGTTACTCCCTCCATTTCAAAAAGAATGACCTAGTTTGACTTGACACGGATTTTAAGAAAATAAAGAAGGCTTTTCTAATCTTGTGGTCCTAAATTAAAGTTATGTCAAATGTACCAAAATGCCCTCTAATCTTGTGGCGTTAAACATGCCACGTGAAAAGCTGAAATCAAGGTGTTGTCAAAAAAGGAATGGGGCCATTCTTTTTGAAACAGACTAAAAAGGAAAGTAGGTCATTCTTTTTGAAACGGAGGGAGTGTTACATCTTCCTCACGAAGAAGAAATTAGTGTATATTAGCTAAGTACGGTTTCATTTCCTAAGTATTCTAGTTGCACTGATCTGCTCTGCAGCTTTAACCAAAAGTTTTGAACAGATGAACCTTATGTTAGGAGACATACCAAGTTTGCTGGACATCATATGGTCTTGGATATCACCTTCTGAAGATGATGAAACCTTCTTCAAGTAAGTAAACCTTTTCACATTTCATTGTACATGAGCTGAGTTTCCCTGTTGCTTATACACCAAGATTTGGTTATTCTGCAGTTGCAGTTGTTTTCGATTCTTATTGTCTTTGTAAAGCTTCTTGAGACTTGAGAGTATCTTGACAGTATTTTAACAATATTGAATTTAACCTCTTGAAAAAAGAAATTCTTGGCTCTTCAAAATTTGTTTAAACTTTCAAAGGTCATATTAATTGTAGGGGTAAAATGGGAAAAATTTAATTAACTCTATCTTGATTTAGTAAGTGATCAAGTAATATGAGACAAATAACTTTAGTAAGATGCCCATCTAATATGGGACGGAGGGAGTAGTAGTGACATATAAATCAGGACGTCTACTTATTCTGGCACTGTATTGAATTTAGTGTGACCACCTCATAAAATCTTTTAGCAGACACTTCACATACTGAGCCTCCCCTCTATATTTAGCATGTTATATTTCCTGATGTCAATTGTCCAAGGGGTTAGGCTTCCAGAAGTACTTTTGTTGTTTTTGGCTCCTGGATCTTACAAAATAATCTGTTTCCTTGATAGTTAGAACTTAGAATTACATGGGTGATTTATCTATACATGTGTTTAGTAATATACCATCACAATATGCATGCATACTTGTTTTCTTGGAAACAAAGTTTATGTTAGATGTGATTTATGCTGACTGCATTTTGTTACACTTAGACCTCATGGTGACCCACAAATGATGCGCCTTGGTGCACACTTAGTGCTTGTGCTCCGATACTTACTCGAAGATCAAATGAAGGATGATTTTAGAGAGAAATTACTGACGGTTGGTGACCTCATTCTTCACATGTAAGTACTATGTAGCATATTCTTTTTTTTGGTGGTATTGATAAATGTAGAAGGTATATAGGGAATCAATAATCATGTTCTTTTCATCTGATCTCATGTGTCTCTTTAAAATGACAGTTTGGAGAACATGTCCATAATTCACTGCTTATAGCATCTTATGTAGTTTTGGTGGAAAATCAGTTAAAGTTTGCTGTAGCTATTTTATTTGATTCGTGGTATGTAAATTATGAGGTTAAGAGAAAACTAAAAGCTTGGAAATGAGTGGACGCCTATCTACCATTTTGTATAAATGCTATTTATTGCTTTGTTTACGATGTCTGTAATTCAATTGATTCAGAGATGTCTTTTTGAATTATGTAGCTGCCTAGTTTGCCTTAATTTAGTTAGTACTAATTGCAAAATATTATTCGACCGATCTGTATGCGATGAACCTAGAAGCATTCTTACACTTTCAATCAAGTTAGACTTCATAGACCCTATGATTTAACGTTTCAAGCACACCTCATCCAATTCTAGGTGTTCAACGATCGTAAATCAGTATAAAATCCAACTAAATGAGTTGGGGTCGAATCCCACAGGGAGCGGTACATGTTTAAGATTCAATTTGGAAAGTAAGAACATGGTCATATCAGTCATAGGAATAAAAATTATCCAATAAAGACATCATTCAAATTAAGGGGGACATGAATGTCAAATGGGAGGTTTTGGTTTTGATTATCAACTACAAACAACGATCACAAACAATACAAAATAACAATAATAAGACGGGTTCTTGGGATGTGATTCGATTATAGGCTAATATAGACAATTGGGTAATTGCAACTATTAGAAAATAGCTAGATATTAGTGAGTAGGCTAGGCTATAAGGAGGTAAACGTTCTCTCGAACAATTTACCCCGAATCAAGTTGATTTCTCTCGAACATCAACAAGCATGCAAAATAAGAGCAGCCCACACCTTAATCCATTCACTCTCTCAAGCTGAATGTGTACGAAAGGGTTTAGGATTCACTCTCTCGAGCTGAACTCAGGTCAACCCAATGCCCATAAACCATCAATCAAAAACCTTAATTCTAAAACCTCTCTCTCGAGCAAGCCAAGAACACAAAGCTAGAACTGCATTTGCAACTACAATTCTTAAATTAAACCACAATTAATGATTAAACTCACTTTTAAATAGCATTTAAACTAACAATTAGCAATACCCATAAGCTAAATCAGCCCATAATCACACCCCTAAGAATTGGGGTTTTAGCTAAACATTATAAAAAGATAAAAACAGTTACCAAATTGAGTTTCCATCAACTGGGTAAGAGTGATTTCGTCCTTCCAATGTTTCAAATTGATGAATCTCAAAGACCCACTTCCAATTTCTCAAAAGTGAGTTTCTTCAATCCTTCAAAGCTAAAGAAAACTAGAGAGAAAACTATCTCCAGATGCTCAAAACTTAATAAAAAAATTGTTCTAAAGAGTAATTGATTCAAAGATTGATTAATTGATACTAAACTAAATGTTCAAAAATGTATTTATAGTTGCCAAAAATGTGCTGCGAAGAGTCACTCGGCGAAGTAAGTCGGGATCGCTGAACCACTCTGCGAGCCGCCATTTGGTCACTTCCATCGCCCTTCTGCCTTGGCATTCAGCATCCTCAAGGTCTGTAACTATGGGCGATCTAGCACTGCAACGCGGAACTACTCGGCGATCCGCCGACTGCTCCTTTTCGTCGCCGACTTGGTTTTTTCCCTCAAGGCTTGGTACACTGGAACTTTAGGCGGTTAGATAGCTATTCGGCGATTCGCCAAGTGAACTTGACGATCACCAGGCTTCCTTTCTTCATCCTTTCAACCTGGTTTGTTCCTTTTTGCTTGTTAGTGTCCTTGCTTTGTTCCTCAATTCATATTCCTGAAAATCAAGGATTTTACATTATTGGCACAAAATAAGAATTTGAGGACACTAAATCTATATAAACAAAGCCCTAAATGAGTCCAAATCTCTAACTCATCAACCCTACACCACAAGGTCGCTTCAATTATACTTCATCTTTGTTCCCTTAGTGTCTTGATGAATGTATTTTTCAACCGGTTCCAACGGATCACAGAACAAACAGAATTAGAGATTCATCTGGATTGTGGATTTTCAAGAAGTATGAGAATCAACTTCAATACTGATAAGGCAAAATAAAGTCAACTTCAATGTTCTTTATCATCGATCTTAATCTTTTTGACATAATATCAAAAAGTTACACTTAGTGAGTTGGGAAAGTGGGTTTGCTAGGAGTGGAAGTCTTCATAGTTTACGACAAAGTTTTGCTAGGGAAGTAGTTTTGTAAATTTGGAGTGGAGGTGCAAACTTTATATAGAGGGAAGTGGTTGCAGAAGAGTATTAACACAACAGAAGAGGGTGGAGGACTAGATTTTTTTTCGTAGTGTTGTTTGGTTGTGGCTTGTGAAGGAGTATCATGAAGGGATGGGAAGACTTTAGTGGTCAGATCACTTTTATGGGTGGGGTTGGCAATGAAATAAGCTTTTGAGCCACGAGTCTAGTAAGGATACGTTTAGGGCCTCCCTTCCTTATGTAGTGGGATTATCGAACCACAGAGAACTGACAATCCAACATATGTTTTGATCTAGTGAGGAATCATTTCATTAGAAAAGGGTAAAATGCTCCCTTATACAAGCAGTATACCAAAAAAGAGAATCTACAAAATTAAATGGTTCTCTACAATGGAGCATCCAAAGTTCCGCACTAACGAGAATCTCATGGGGGCACCAAAAATAACCAGGGGTAAAAGGCCATTCTTCAAATGTACAAAATCATGATTAATTCCGTTATAAGGTCTTCTATTTCTCTCTCCTCACTAACCTTCACACCTCTCGCCTATCGGAACACCAACCCAACCACATAAGGGCTAATGGAGCAATGTTCCATGTCATGCTCCTTCTCTTCTGTCTTCTATAAGCCCAACTAAACAAGGCATCATTTATCGTCCTTGGCATAGTCCACAGTCCGCAGTAGTCCAAACAATGCCAAAATGACCCATCATAACCTTGAAGCAACCTCACAGTGTAGTTGCCATATCCTCTCCCTAGTTTTTGTACATAAATCATCAACTAACATAAGTGATCCTCCTTTTCCTCCGTTTCTCGGCTTTCATAATCACTCCTCTAGTTGCCTGCCATACGAAGAAACGTTCCTTTGTTGGTGCCCTGGGATTCCAAACTGCATCATGCAGGAAAACCGTCTCATCTCTTGTGAGTATCTTGGCTTAATGAGATTTTATTGAGAATGGTGGAAAACCATCTCATCTCTTGTGAGCATCTTGGCTTAATGAGATTTTATTGAGAAAGGACCACCATTCTCCAACTCCCAACATATGTGGAAGGTATATGGGTGGGTGGGTATTTTTACATTAAGACCTCAGGGTTAGAAGGAATATACAAAAGTGGGAGACGGGTAGTGCCAGAATATGGTGGAAGCACTCTACAAATAGATCATATTACTTTCTATGCAGGATTCATGTAGGTTGGAGGGGGTTGATGAGGGATGGGTTATTCACAGTAAAATCATCCATTGTGTTATCAAAGAAAAAAAGCGCATAAAAGAATCGAGGTTAGTATCTTGTAGATATTCTAGGACAATCTAGGTATCTTGTAAATGATATACTCCTTGTAATTGTGTATTTGATTCTCTTTCTTTCCTTTGAGTATGTAGACTTAGCTATTTAAACCCTAATGGCTTGAGAGAATGATCGAGCTGAGTTTTCTCCACCTTATTCCATTATTTCTTATGGTATCAGAGCACTTGTGGTAAATTCTCTGTGTAATATCAACGACATCAAGAATAAAGAAAGTGTTGTCGCTGTGCATTTTCCGGTGAAGAGAAAAGCTATTAGACCCAACATCAAATTTTGGTAATGTTGTGATAAAACAACACTACCATTAGACTAGGATTTCTTTGGTGAGTAAAACAAGACAAAGTCCACCTGAAACAGATGCTAGATGTGTTTGCAGAAACTCAAAACATGTGTGGTGATTTACAGCCATATCTCAGTGAGAATCTTTTTCTGTGTTGCTCATCTACATAATCTGACTCTATCCACCCTATTTCCATTTATTTTCGATCATTGGAACTCTGTCCTGACACTTTCAGTCGCAGTTTTTTGTGGAAATTTCAATTTATTGTTCATCCTCTTTTATTTTCTGGTATCAAGGACCTTCATAGAACTTCTCTAACTTGTATGGGATGCTTGACTTTTCCAACCAAATTAAATGTTTTACCAACAAGATTTTTTTTTTCTAGCCAATTACTTTACTTTTCTAGTGAGATCTTGCTCCTATTGCCTTGTTGTGACACTTGACGGAGGTTGAAGATGATACGGGTGATGCAGGAAGTTGGATCATTTCTTTGTCCAATTATATTGAGTTCCTTCGGCATAAGCACATAACACACATCTTCTAAGATAGCTTCGATTGTTCAGACATAGTGCATGACTTGTGTCTCCCAACATACTCCCAAATTGATCGATTAAGTCCCGCTTTGTTGCCAAAGGTTATCTCATATATCTGGGCTTGATTACAATGATATCTGCCCCCTTTGATAAAGTAGCATCTGTTCGTCTTTTTCTATCCATGGTTGTTGTTTGCCATTGGCCTTTTTATCAGTTGAACATTAAAGCACTTTTAATCCATGGTGATCTCGAGGATGAAGTATATATGGAGCAACGATTATTTAGAAGTTTGTACGACTCGTATTGAGGCTTATCAATTTATATTCTATAGACATATTCTATGACTCGTCTTCTGGAGATGTGAAGACAGGAGATGACTGATAACCAGCTGACTCGAAGCATATTCCAAGTGCATTCCTTGAGGGATTTGGTTTATGACACAAACGTGTGATCAAGGAACAAGAACTCAACATGGAAGCATTATCATATCTGCTTTTGTTCTTGAGTTGCTCAGTTGATTGTTCTTAAATTGTAACCTATTTACTTTCATAGAAGATTTGTAATAGGTGTTTGTTTCTTGAGTTGTAAAGGCTTTCAAGTTTTGGGTAGAATCTTGAAAGGGGCAGTTGCAGGTAGGAAGGGTAAGGTACTACGGAGTTATCTTTTTGGTTATAGAGTCTTAACCTAAAATTGCTGGAGTTTTTAGTGGAAATTTGAGGTAAATCCTACAAGGGTAGATCGTGGTTTTTTACTCCCTCAACAAGTTTTCCATGGTAAAATTCCTTATGCTGATTATATTCCACACCTTACATTAGGTGGCAGCCTAAAATAACAATTCTATTAGACTATTAAGTAGTTACCTAATTACAAAATATACGTGTGATGAAATATATAAACCTGTCCTAACAATAGTTTCTTTTTTGATATGTAATCTTCACATTTCCTTCTCATGACAATAATCTAAATAGAATTTGGAGACAAACAATTTATTGAGAAATTCATCGTAATAAGATACAAGGCTATTTGTTCCAAGGCCCTATCATGTGCATAACACTTGGTAAAGAGATAAATACATTTAAGACTTTATGCTATGATATACCAAATCGACTAAGAAATCCAATAGAGTTTTGATTGAGGTGGGTGTGCAATCATTAAACTCCAAACTCGAACAAATAAACTAGACGTGATACCATATATTGGTTATTCATCAATATATTGGTTGTTTATGTTGGTTCCTGATTGATTGGATTTGTCTTTTGTGACAAGTTTCATGAAGAGTTGATGTCTTCATCTGTTAATTTTTTTTTCATTGTGTCAAGTATATCTGCTCCATTTTTGTAAGAAATCAAAGCAGTACTGCACTATTTCCAGTGTTATTTTCAAATGTTATAGTCCAATATCCAGTGTTTGTGATTTTTTTAGCACTATGTTATCTGCTTCTGAAGCCTGAACTGCAATTGCAGGTATGCTATGTTTCTATTTACAAAGCAACATGAAGAGTTGGTTGGAATTTATGCTTCTCAGTTAGCTCGTCATCGTTGTATTGATCTGTTTGTGCATATGATGGAGTTAAGGCTGAATAGCAGGTATTTACCTATATAATGCTGACCTTTTTTCTCTTTAATTTTTTCTTTTTGGAAAAGCAAAGCATTATGGCAACAACAAACAATAATGACTTTTTGTTGGACATCATAAATAAGAACTTGTCCAAAAATAATAGGGTAAAAAGTTATAAATAAATCTCATGTCAGCAACAAACCACAATGATTTTTTGTTGTCCAAACTCCAAACCCTTATTCTGTGGGGGAAGTTCTTTTTTTTTTTAATGACTCAGGAACAGTTCATTCTGCTTAATCATTACTAGGAAACTTTTGCAGAGGTTTTTATTTAAACTATTTGTAATGGCTTAAGTTGCTATCTGATTCCATTGTCGCTTTCCCATTGTTGACAGTGTTCATGTCAGATATAAAATATTCCTTTCTGCTATAGAATACTTGCCATTTGCTCCTGAAGATGATTCAAAGGGCAGTTTTGAGGAGATCATTGAAAGGTTCCTTTATTCTTCACACATATTTCGCAAGTTTGAAATCATGCAAAATAGAATTCCTTCAAAGGACTTGGCGTTAAATTATAATTATTTTAAACAGGGTTCTTTCAAGGTCTCGTGAAATCAGAGTTGGGAAATATGATGGCGAAACTGATGTTGCAGAGCAGCATCGATTGCAGAGCCTTCAGAAAGCTATGGTAATTCAGTGGCTTTGTTTTACACCTCCTTCAACAATCAATAATTCTACGTCTGTCAGTATGAAACTTCTTTTCCGGGCATTGATGCACAGGTCAGTTTTCTTCCCTACTTTTTGTCTTAATTTATTATTCCTTGAAGTGACTCAAATGATCATGCTCTCCACTCTGTAATTGGTTATCGCATGAACGATAAAATCATGAATATTGATTCATACATGCAGTTGATGGCTAAGGTAATTTTGTAGTGCCCCCCTAGAAAAAAAAAAGAATAAAGGGAGAGAAACCCCAACAGTACGTTCCCATCTGCAAATAGAAAGCAACTCGTTAGGTTGGACGTGTTCTGATCCTTAACTGTATTGAGTTTGTGTATACGATACCGTCGATACGTATCATCAGGAGTACTTTTTTTAAAAAAAATCAGTAAACTAGCAGGAGTTCTTATTTTAAATTCTCCATTATACTCTTCTTTTCAGTTTTCAATCTTTGCCAACATGCCCAACCTTAATTTTTTGTGTGCTGTTGCGTCCCCCCTCCACCAATGTTTGTTAATCTTTTGGATGCTCAAGTACTTTTGCTCACTGTTTGTCCCCAACATATAATTGGATATTCACTTTCAACTACTTCCACAGCAATGTGCTGTTCAGGGAATTTGCTCTTATTTCAATGTGGAGGGTTCCAGCAATGCCCATCGGTGCTCATACTTTGCTCAGTTTACTGGCTGAGCCATTGAAACAACTCTCAGATGAGCTTGTTTGCATTGAGAGTCATGAGTTCTCGGAGAATCTAAAGGAGTTCCAGGACTGGGTATGCTTTGGAGAATTTTACAGAAGATCTCAAGATGCCTTTAATTTGCTTGCTATTTCTTCGATCTTGTATAATTTTATCGTAATATTATTTTTTTCCGAATCAGAGTGAGTTCTATTCATGTGATGCAACTTATCGCAACTGGCTAAAGGTTGAGCTAGAGAATGCAGAAATTTCACCAGTTGAACTCTCAGATGAGGAAAAGCAGAAGGAAGTTATAGCAGCTGGAGAAACTCTTGATACATCACTCTCGCTTCTACAACGTGAGTGAACGAAACCTATGTGAGAAAGAATTGTTCAGAAGATATCTAGTCTTAGAAGATGTATTGCTTTCTCATAAATGATTTGCCTACCCCTTGCAAAGTCTCTCATTTTTTCTTCGTCTACACCGCACATTGGCTCTCAATTTCTTCTCAAGTGTATGCCTTTTACAGTTGAATTGTTGGGCTTCCACAAAGTTAATGTGCTGAATGTGTATCTTAGGGCAAGAAAATCCATGGTTAGTTCCAACTGAAGATCGCGTATTGGAAAGTGATGAACCTGTTTTCCTGGAGTTGCATGCGACTGCGATGCTTTGTTCATCAGCTGGTGATTGTATGGCTCCCGATGCCACCTTATGCACAACATTAATGAGCGCTCTTTACTCTTCTGTCAGTGAGGAAGAAGTATTAAATCGCCAAATAATGGTATGCTAATTTTTCCAGTGAGGATATGTCTAATACATGAGTCTCCTCTCTTTCTTGTTGTGTCTAACTTTTAATTATAATTGGGGTCTTGGACCATGTTGGTCTAATTTTCCATTAATCAAGGTACCTATCAAAAGTAGACAAGTTTTAGTGAGCTTTAGAAATGGTAAAATGAAATCTCTCTGCCAAGATATCAGTGCCAGAAAAGGGGTGTTGGGGGATGTCAGAATGGACATGCTAGCTAGCAAATGTACTTAAACATGAATACATCTGTCTGGGTTATGGCCTATTGGTGTAACGACTTGTATAGAACATGATAGTCCATACTCTGATATTTAGGCAGGTTAACTAAAATAAGAGTAATAGATAGTACACATACTCATTCAGCTATAGGGCTCATACCCTCTTTTTTTTTGATAACCGAGAAATCCGTCTATGACCCTCCCTTTGGACTAATCACAGCTTTCTAAACTCGGTGGATAATGGGCCCGCCCCTCTACCCTTCTCCACTTAAATACCGGGCTTCGCTTTGCATGGTGTGGGGCTATAGGGCTCATACCCTTTGTAGTGAGTTTCTAGCCTTATTATGGCTTTTGGCTTATTTTTATCATTTTAGCTTAAACCAAGTGCTTATAAGCACTTTTTTAATTTACCCAAAAACTCCAAAAAGTGCTAAAAAGCTATTTTGGCTTAAAATAAGCCAATCCAAACAACCTATTAGGCTTTTCTGTTGAAACAAAATATTAATCAACAGTAAATTAAACCGGGTTCAAGCAAAAGGTTCTGCTTTAGGAAAACTTTGACCTTCAACATAAACATAATAATGTTGGTGATTGGCATTGTGTTAATGTTCGTGCAGGTGAATGTCTCTATATCGTCCAGAGACAACTATTGTGTCGAGGTTGTATTGCGCTGCTTAGCAACAGGAAACGATGGGCTTGGGCCACATAAGTTCCATGATGGTGGTATTCTTGCTGCAGTGCTTGCGGCTGGTTTTAAAGGTATGAGATTCTCTAGTTGATGAACTTGTTTTAAGAATAGCCTTCTCCCAGTTTGGCAAAGCCTCCCGTTGATATGATTGTCTTCTTGGAGCTCCTTCCGGACCACATTCATCTTAAGCTGCAAATCGTTGTGTGCTTTCAAATATCACTAGTTATGTGTCATTATTTTGCATTTCATCTTTTTCTACCTTTTTGCCACTAGTTAGTGTCATTAGTTTCGGGTTGTGTATTTTAGGCCTTGATATTAAATTGCTTTAGCCTTATCTTCATTTGTAGTTTTCAATTAGTTTTCTGGTGTTCCATCTTCTTTGTTCTTTTCTTTCCTCCGATTTTATGTGTTTTCTTTTCTATCCTTTTGTATCTCTGTGTTTACATTCTCATTTCACCTGTGCTTACTTAATGCTTCCTAGATCACATTTTGTTTGATCTACTTACTGTTTTAGCATCTCTCAAAAAATTGATTTATTTACTTGAACAACAAATTCCACCACATTGGAGTAGGTGCAAACCTGGAAGACCAGAGTGCAAATTCCAGTTGACTACAATGTCGTGCTGATTAGGACTGCTGATTGGATTAAGAGTTGGGATATTGTATAGGAAATGACTTTTGTGCATGTGTGATTCGAGCAGTTTCCCACTTGGTGGAAAATATATTTACCTTGTAAAAAAATATTTTTCAAGAGATATATTTTCCACAGTTTATGGTAACCAAATACTGGGGAATGATTTTGTAAAGGAAAATATAATTTTCTAGAAAAACACTTTTAATGAACGAACCCAGTTTCATTTTGAATTCGAATCAACCTCTTAAAATCTTGTCACACCATCTGACAATTATGTTGGCAAAACTCTGCTAAGCTAAAGTATGATCAGTCAACATTGCTTCTCTTGCTCTCTGGAAAGACAGTAATTTCATAGAAACTGAAATGGAGTAGAAGATTTGTCATTGTTTCTCTTGTGGTACTGCTGACTTCTTGGGAATGAGTCTATGAATTGATTCAAATAGTTATTCTGCTAGTGTCTAGGTACTACTTTATTTTCAATATATAGTTTATGCTCATATATTGCACATAAAGAAAATTATAACATCTGTATTTCATTTGGTTGAGCATGCTTCTCAATACCCTATGTATAGTTGCTTTATGAACTCTACTATCATTAATTAGTATGCTCTTAGTGTTTTTTCCTCATAGCATATATGGAACAAAACAATGATCCCGACTTTTGGGAAAGAATCTTTACCTGTATATTATTACCAATGAATCCAATGAGGTTTGTTGAAACTCAAGTGATATCAAATCTCTTGATTGACATGGTGTTGTGTGAGTATCTGCTACTGTCAAAACCTTTGATCGTTTGACTTTTGTAGTTTTTACCCCTGTTCTATAGTTCTAAGTTGACCATAAGTCCAAAACACATCATCAGATCTTTTTCCCATTTAAAGTCGATCTCATTATGCAGATCTTAATCCGTTCTTGACCTTTTGGACCATAGAATCACTCAGAGGCAGTTCTTTTTACTAAGCTAGTACTAACTTCTTCTACGGCTCATTAGCATGAGAATGCGCTAGTTGGCATAATTTATAAACAGGAATTCTGATGAAGCTCATTACTTTTTTTTTCCTTTCCCTTTCTCTTTTATATATTACCCCTTCATCTTCTTAAATTATGTTGTTTCTCGTTAAAGGGGAGCTTGTTCGCTTTCAAGCTGGAGTTACTATGGAGATATCTCGATTAGATGCTTGGTATTCTGACGGTGATGGTTCTATTGAAGGCCCTGCAACCTACATAGTGCATGGTCTTTGCCGTAGGTGTTGCATCCCTGAAGTCATTCTGCGGTGTATGCAGGTGAGCTTTCTATTGGAACTAATAATTTCTAACTATTGATAGTATTGCGTGTGCACTATCATCTATATCAAATCCTAACCACAACTTTTCATTTATCTTATTTGACGATTCTGAATGTTTGAATAGAGCAAAAGCTACAAGGACGTGTCTGTTTGTTCTCCCAGTTCTGATCTGTTGAGCTATTTTGTAGGTTTCTGTCTCACTCGTGGAGTCTGGTAATCCACCTAATAACCATGATGAGTTGATCAACCTTGTCACAGATCCTGAAATTGGATTTCTTCGTCTCTTCAGTCAGAATCAGTTGCAGGTAAGCTAAAGGCTTCTACCCTTTATGCAGTGGAAAAGAGATAATAGAGCTTTCCTATCAACTAAGATGACTGTTGTGTTTGCCAAAGTTGCATCAGCTCTCATGCATCACTCACAAACTCTTCCATAACTACTTAGATTCTCTATCGGTTCTCCAATGTTTATTCAAACCCCAAGTAGTTATTATTCCTAATCTTTGATGCTGTTGACCAAGTTGTGTGACCGTGATTGATTCCCTTCACCCTCCCCACAGCTCCAACGTCATTTATCATCTGGTCACATCCTTAGTGCTTAATGACAGTAATATTTAGCTTCTGTTATAGCCGACATATCTCCGCTGTTTGTCAAGAGCAGGATGTTTTAAGATAACACCATGACTTGCTAGTGTAGATTAGAGTGTGCAACCATTTGTAGAGGATGATTGGATAGTTGGATCATCTGGAACCACAATAATGAAATTGTGGCTTAATATTGTTATCTTGTTATTTGGTTAATTTCTGCTATACAATAATTAGATACTGCTACTAAAGTTGAAGCTCACATTTCATGCAGGAATTTTTGTTGTTTGAGAGGGAATATACAATACACAAAATGGAGCTTGAGGAGGAGTCAACTGCTTGATTTGTTTAAGATGAAGACCAGAAGAGGCTTAATTACTTGTCAGGCTTGTGTAAATTTAAGTGAATGTGTGTATTTATTTTTTTGTAGTCTATTGAAATTCGAGTTAAGGGAAATTTTACTTTATTAAGTCAGAAAAGCTATTAGCTTATAGTTGCATATTAAGATTTTTTTAGATAAGCAATATTTCCTCTTCTTTGATTTAAGTGAAACTTATTTCTCTTTTATTATTATTATTATTTTAATATAATGGATTAATCACCTAATATTTCATTTTTTATTCACTCTTTTATACGCAAGTACTAAATTTTCCACAATGTCCTCTACTTATTTCCTTCTCATGAGAACTCTTGCTCATAAGAATTACCTAAGTCAGAACTTTCACTCTACTCAAATATTTCATCTATTTGGGTCAATTTTTTCTCAAGAAAAGAGAAAATGTCTATTTCCTCATATTTCTTTCCTTTTCAAGAAGCTAGTAAAGTTAAGCTTAAAAGCACAAGTAAATCCCTTTTAGAATGGAAGTTCCACACTAATGAGGAGCTATTTTTGTAACTTTGACCAGCCTAATGGTGTTTTGTCGAAATCAATGCTGCAAATACAAGTAGTCCTGTTGTGGTAAGCTTTGCTAATTATCGGTAGGGGTGGGTGTTTGATTCTTCGGTTCAGTTTTATCAAATTTTGTTACTTCAGTTTTCAGTTTTAGAAGGTTATGAATCGTTGCACAACACTGGCATTTTTCTGGAAAATGTTGCACAGCAGTCAGTATTTCTTGCTTCAACTCAATTATAATCGAGACTTGTGTATAAACACCAGAACTTCATTAGCATGCATAAGTGGAGAAGAAGAAAAAAGAAACTATACATCAAACACTGCAATCTTATAGCTGTATTTTAATATATCAAAAGTTGCAACTGATCAACTCAACACTACAATATATGTTGCACTTCAAATTTTGAAGTTAAGCAAGGCAAAATATGCTGAGAGGATTAAGATTAATACTATCATTTTGTCAATGTTTACCAACATGGCTCATCATTATCAAACTCATTCTCATCTGCCAAAAAGCTCTCTTCATTGCGCACACAACACGGTAGCCACCTTGAAATGTCAAGTGATCTATCGGTTGCCACACAGTTTGATGTTGCAAAATCAGCAAGTATCAAAGAGTAATAACACTTCTCTAAGCTGCATATGGGATAGTCGCATCACCAAATCTTATTTTTTGCCCAGAAGAGGAGAATAACAACTCCAATGACAATAGCGACGGGAGCCCATTTCCGAATCAGAGCCTAAAGTTATGAACATATGAGTCAATATTTTAAAAGTGATTGCAAATAAGAAAACAAAAGAAGCACATTGATTAAGAAAGCAGGCAAGACCATCCACATGTGATACATGACTGCATGTCTATGCTAGTGCAAGGATTTAATATTCAAATTTCTGCACTCCCCCTACCAAGGATTTTTCCATACCCAGGGCTCGAACCCGAGACCTCTAGTTAAGGAAGGAGCAGCCCCATCCACTACACTATATCCGTTCATAGTAGGATTTAATATTCAAATTTTAGTCATTAAGTGCATTTATTTTTTAAACCCGAATCATAATACTTCAAATCTCAATCAATAAGTGTTTTATTCTTGTTTTCACTAGTTATGGGTATGAATAGATCTAAATGAGTAAAATATATAACAAAGTCTTAATATCATTACGATGTTATTCATTATCAACTACCACAACAGCTAATCACCATAGTCAACCGTCACCACCACTTGTCACCATTTATAATCTCACCATCAACCACTGTTACCACAACCACCAATTACTACAGACAATCACCACTATCAACCACCACTAGCTATCACTATCCTACACCACAATTATCAATGGCCACCAACAACTACCACTACCATTAACTAATATTATCAGCCACCATTATTACTATTCACTAGCTACCACCCAGAATCACCACCACCAACTACCACCCCAGTCGGCACCCACAAGCACCACCACCAATCACCAATTTTTTTAAAAAGTATTTATTGATATAGTATTACTTGTTAATGTTTTATTTGAATTTTACATTATTAATTTATTGAATAAAGACATGTTCAAGCCATGAAAGCAGACACTAATGTTTGCATTAGGGTAGACAGTCTACACTCTACATCACACCCCATGGGGTGCAGCCCTTCCCCGGACACTGCTTGAACGTGGGATGCTTTGTGCACTGAGCTGCCCTTTTACATATTTTAAATATTCAAATGTTGAGAAAACAAACCGTCATAATTGTTTAGGATTCAAATTGAATCTTAAGAAAATGAAATGGAACCTAAAACTAGAACTAGACATGGTCAAAGTTTCATTGCTATTTTCTGTTGTATGTCCTAGTCAAAGCACAAATGAGGACCAAAGGTGATAATCATGGTTAAACACTTCTCCATTCTATTTCTTAATAGCATGTGATAAGAATCAAAGCACATGCTATCAACAGGCCTCCAAATACTCCGTTGAACATTAGTTTATTTTCATCCATAATAAACTTGGACATATTGATCCCCATAATCTTCTACAGTGACATCCTACATCATATGCATCTGTGTGCACATCAGAAAGTAAAGAACAAATCCCAAGTTTCATGTTCCTTTAAATCCTCCTACATCACCATTTTTCATTCCAACTAATGCAAAGTAGAAAGTACACTTTTTTTAAAGGATAAAAGTACATTTTGGCTAAGAATATGATCGTATCATCTCAAAATTTCCATGACACTAACCTGACGGTTTAAATCTCTTGCTTTATCAGCATAAATGCGGGATTCTGATGTCAAGCGACTGGACATCTGACTGACCTCTGCACAATTTCATATTTGAACAATCAAATCTCTAATATCAAACATAAACAATGGGAGCATGTTCGATGAACATAAGAAGGATGAAAAAAGAGGGAGAACTCAACCAACTACATAACAAATGTATATCATAGAAGAGTATGATTGTTGATCTATATTAAAGCTACAAGTCTTATGAGTTATGACTGACAGAAAAGCGTACATGTGCTTTTGGTTTTATATTCAATCAATCAACTATATCGGTTCCAAATGAGTCGGGTAAACTAAAAGAATCTTTGTAAAGTTCCTCTTTATTCAGATGCATTTCATTCCAACTAACCCTCGGATTTCTCAACAAAAAAAGAAAAGAATCATGCATAAAAACTAAATAAATAAATGATGTCTTTCAAGAAAAATAAGAGTTCTCTAAAACTGGAGGTTCTTTATATCTCACTTTACCCCTAAACAGACATACGAGTCTCTAACTAGAATAAAAAGACTCCTGACAAACAGATGAACTATTGTAATAACAATTAATAAGCCTTAACCCGAATTAGTTGGTATCAGTCATATAAATCATTTTCTTTTGTTGTTTTCTGTTCTTAGTTGTGTATTTTTTATTTCTATGATGCAATAAAATGTCACAGCTGACACAACTCTTAACTTTATTTTAATACAAGTTGATTTTGCTCCACTCTTTGCACCACAAGTGAGTAGCAGAGCAATAACTTACTTTTTGAGAATATAAGGATGTCTAAGATAATAGCTCATCTGATAATAGCTGTCCTTTGTATGTCCTAATCATGCCGTGAGAAGAAAGAACATATATAATAAAGAAATACATGAAGGTTTTAACTTGGTAGCCTTGTGATCAAAGATGAATGAGTACAGAAATTTCCTTTCCAGGAGCACATAACGAAGAGAAAAAAAGAGGAATCAATATTTATAAGTCATCAAATTAAGTTACACCAAAGTCAGTTTTGTTTTGGTTATTGACAAAGTATAAAATTAATTAACAAAGGGAATATATACCAATATACGCTATACCACAATGTAGAGGAACCTCACACCAAAGTCGGTTGTTAAAAAAAGTTAATGAAGTCTAAGGAGGATGAATAAACCATAATGGACATGTCTTCCACACTCCTTTCAACTTGTTTCTGGTGCACCATTAGTGAAACGCTTGAAGCTCAAAATTTCTTTACAACTGAACTAGGAAGTATACTATGAAGTTTCATATTTGCAAGAGACTCCTTGGACATAACAAATAAGCACTACCACTAACTATATCAGGATAACAATAAACTTAAAAATGACAGAAAATAAAAGCATAAAATGTTTGTAAATAAAGAAACTGTCAGACAGCACTTGGTAGCTTTTCAAGGCCAAACTGACAGAGCAGGACATTGAGGATTAGTAACATCACAGATATTTAAAAGATGAATAAGGTAGTGCTAGCAATGGCACAAGAAACTTTCCAGATACTATAAGAAGATAATGAGGTCAGGCAAACATTGGAATGAGAAACTTACGATCCAACTTTTCACCAACACCTAAAACTTCTTGTACATTTCGAGTCATTATCTGATGAACTTCGTAGAGTTCATCATTCAACTTTGTAATATTGCGCTGAGTTCTGGTGTCCTGGTACAGTTTCTTTGTCTTCTGTATGAATGTATCTTTTTGAAACGAGAAAAATACAAATTGCAGAAAGAAAAAAGATTAGTATTCAACAGAAGATCAATTAGAATTATAACAACGCACAGTAAAGACAAGACCATACCGAATTTAATAAAAGCATATGGCCTAGCAGCAGTTTCGATTTGACTCCCATTGACACGCTCAAACTCATTCTTGAGGTCTTCTAGGTATTGAAAAGCAAGTTTCTTGGGATAAGAGCGGTCACACATTGTCAAATAACAAACACGGCCTTCAATGTTATAACTGATTGAACCAATTAAGAGAACACTAAATCCCCAGAGAACACCTTCTTTTAGTGTCAAAAAGCAGTATTAAGTACATCTATTTTAGAAAGGAAAGGGTAGTGGAAGCAAAGTGTAACTTGGAATGCAAACCATCCATGAGATTTTGTTCCATAAATCACACTTCCATCTACAAGATTGATATTACTATTAATCCAGAAAATGAATACATCGTCCTCACATAGGTAACACACATACCATGAAAAAAGCCAGAAAACAGACCACTAATAATAAGAACAAATTGTAGTGTGCTTATTTATTAGTTTCTGCTTTTCCAAAATGAATTTATCAGTTCCTGTGTATCCAAGAGTAGATGTCATTCAAATTACTACTTTAGATTGAGAAAGAAATTGGGTTGAAAGAGAAAAAGAGGAGGGATACGTGATAAGAGAAATAAGTCTGCCAATACGAAAACAAAAAAGATCCCTCCTGGTTCATCGAAAACACTTAGCCGGATCCATCCTTCATCCCTTTGCTTATTTTGTGGGTACTTTGGAAGAAAAGGATCAAGGCAGGTTTTTTGTTCATTTCTAATCCGCCCATGATGCGACTATTGGTAAAATTGATTGAATATTATTTGTAGAGAACCATATCTTGTACAAAATTATCTACCAAGAACTATCCCAACACATTAACAGGTTTGTAAATTTATCTAAGGCAACCCGAGGAACCCTCATTACTTATGCTAATACCATGAAAAATCCTAGTTGTCCCTAAATTTTGCAACACTAACTGCAGATGTTATACAATCCACACATGCGTATACCAAATTACAGTTCTCCCACAAGCTGTGCTGATTATAACTGCAACAAAGACACTGGCAATAGTTGGCAAATAATTTTATTTACTTATTTTTAGAAGGGGGGAAACCTGTTCAGGACTCTCTAATGGACCTGCTGTCACCCAAAAATTAAAAAAATGCAGTTTCACTAACAAGTGCATAAACAAAGTGACAAAATTATACAGTATTCTCTGAGATTGAAATTGCTACACATCATTATCTTGACTATGAGTAATTCAGAGAAGCTATTTGGAGTGACCATTTTGTTACTTAAGTTGTACCCATCTCACAAAATAAAGTTCAAAAAGATAACTCTGCACTTTGAGAAACTTCGGTAAGCATTGATATGAGAGATTTAATCACACAAAGAACATTGAACAGATGTTAAATGAAACAAAATAAAAGGATACTGGAAAATATAAGGCCCAGTTTCTACAGACATCCTTGATGCCTCAATCTGGCCCATAGAGAGGTTCTTAAACAAGGACTTGGCTTGCTGTTTGTAGAAATCTGCATCTTGAATATCACGGCCATCATCCAGCCCCTCCGCTAAAGGAAGACCATCAGTCACACGAGCAATCATAGTCAACTTCACCATCTTGCTTTCACAAGCATACAACTACAACAAACACAATATGGTAAGAGTTCAATTTGCAGATTTGAAGTGGGAAATATTACAAAATGTTCATACTTTCTGTTATTTGGACAGTGGATTCCAACAAGGCCTTTTTTATGGGACTTCCCTGCTTTTGGCTCCAATAGCTCGGAGCTTTCCTTTACTTGTTCAAGAAAGAGAGATAGCGAGTAGCATTTCTAAAATGCACTTTAATCTTTTAGATTATCTTGAAATCGTATGACTTCTGCTCTCAAATATCTAATTGACCAATTCAAAACATATGACAAATAGAGGAAATAACTGAATTTATGCTCAAGTCTTCTCTGAGTAATAAATTGAAGACCCGCAACTTCTATGTTACTTAAAACAAAACATTCAAAGTTTGCAAAGATGTGTGATTTTGAAGACATTCATTTAAAATTTCTGAAACTATTCAATGCAAGAAAGACAGGCCTAAGTGTTGAGACTGTAAAAAGAGTAAATGATATTTCTAAGGGGAGTAGAGAAATAGATCGACATTAAATTTGATATAACGATTCAAATGTGCAGAGTAAATTGAAATATTATATTGTTCAGATAATGGACTCTTGGATATATTTAGCACTCACTCATTAGGATTTTACACTGATGCAGCCTAACAAGTTTCTAATGTCCTCCCCATTTCTTCTTCCCACAAGTGATACTAACTTATGCAGTATGCCATGCTAACTACAAATTTCCATTAACTTATGATCATGTTTGGCACCTGCCCCAAATGAAGTAGCTTTCCCTGCCCCTACATTGTACTTTGTGTCCCTTAACATAGAAAATAACAAGGTATGCTCAATTCAAAAGTTTCAAGAAAGCAAATTCAATGAATAATTTAGGAGGTCTCCTTGACTCATGGCATGTTTAAGCTACTTAAAAAGATTCTTAAAAGGGATTCACCCCACAACAGTTTCCACTTCAAACTTATCAAAGACCATCATGAAAGAACACCTGACAAGGGTGTGTTAACCAATGGCATAGCTACATTGACTCAAGGGTGGTCACTCAAAGACCCTTCGTCGAAAAACTACATTGTACATATAGAAAATAATACTGCATATACAGGGTCAAAACAACTTTTTTAAAAATATATACTAAGCTTTTAAATACCCTTAACAAAATTGCTAAGCTACACGCTCAATAGCTTTGGTCAAAACCGTATATTTATATTAAGAAATTCACTTAATATGTAACAACAACATACCCCGTGAAATTCCACTAAGTGAGGTCTGGGGAGGGTAGAGTGTACACTGACCTTACCACTACCTCATGGAGGTAGAGAAGCTGTTTCCACAGACCTTACCACTAACTCATGGACTATCGGTTCAAGTGCATCAAAACCAACCAAAAGACAGAAGAAAACAATGAAGAAAATTCATTTAATATGTATAAATTATTAAGCCAAAATACATTAAACTTCTCTTTTTTAGAATTCAGAACTCATAAACTCAAGATTCTAGCTTCGCCCATGAACTCAAATTTCCTCAAATATTACTAAATTGACAAAGTGCATCCATTACGTTAAAAAAACAATTTTTTTCAAAATTGGAATACAAGTGTAAGGATAAAAATTACACCTCAACATCAACATAAGTATATCAATTTCAATTTCTAACGAAGATTCACATAAATTAAAAAAAATAAATTGAAATTGAAGTTAAATCTGGGGATTGATGAAATTACCAATCATAAGCGTATTGACTTTGCTGCTGGATCGATGATCTTCGCTTCTTTTTTTTTAATTAATATTACAAGATTTTTTCCAGAGATTTGGGAGAAAACGAAAAAAAAAAGTTTTTTATTTTTTTATTTTTCTTTTCAAAGTGAAAAACCGGTTTACACAATTATTTATACCCGAAGATATATTTTTTTGTATATTGGGACAAAATTAAGAAAATCGAATGGGTATTATATTTTGGGTTATTGATGTGATAGATAGAAAGATCTTAAAAAAAAGGAAGGAAGATCGGCCTGTTTCCATTTTCTCCTTTGGATCGTAGACATATGTCATAGATTAAAATTAATGATTGAGATTGAATTAACTAAAGCAAAGTCTTAATCATAATTATTTACTTTAATATATTTGCTTCTTAAATAGTTTTGAGGTGAATAATTGATAATTGAGGAGAATTTTAATAAATAATTGGTGATAGTTCACATAAATTGAGATAGTTTAGTTTCACTCTTTAAAAAAAACGATTGTGCTGAGAACAAAGAGGTAAAAAGATTGATAAATTTATGACCTTAATTAGGAGCAAAAAAGAGAGCAGATACAAAAAGATGATTAAGCTCCTTTGCTTAGTGTTAATCTAGAATCTCCGAATTCGGTAATCAGAAAGTATTAACCATTAAGCAATAGAATTAAGACAAGTTTAGGGAGTATTAATTGCTTGTTTTTGGCTATTGAATAGGTTTCGAAGAGACGGAAATAATATCAATATAATCTATGCAAAACATTCTCAAATTACAATGTCGGATAGTCTCAATAATTTAATATTTTTATTTTATTCTAATTTTGGTCCTTTTAAAATCAAAATTATTCATATTTATGCTCCGTGTGTGGTTCATGTATTTTTTTCAATTCAGTACAATTAGGTTTGATTAATGATCAAAGGCATTTAAAATATGTGTTTTGATCAAATTTAAGGATCTATCTAAAACCCTCTCAAGTCAACGAAAGAAGTAAAGGATCTTCCTTAAATAAATAAATCCCTCTAAACCAAAGGAATTTCATACTTTGCAAAAAAGAATATTCTTTATTAGCTAAAGAATCATATTTTAAAAAAGGCTTAATAGCATCTTTGGTTCCAATTGTCGATAAATTTTTATTTCATTTCTTGCAATACTCATGACCAAGTATTTTAAACATTCTTTTGCTCGTGAATTTATTACAACTTTTTACAATTATTAATGATTATACTATTTTATAGCCGTACGTTATTGTTAGCCCTATGTTATTATACTAGTAAGGATAGGCGTGCGGGCCCAACAGGAACAAAGTATTATTATATTTTTTTAAAAATTGAAACGTGTTATGTCTAATAGTGAAATAGAGAGTGCGTAACACGGTGTTAGATTCATAGAGAAGTACAATTTTTGTATAAAAAGGTCTAGTTGAAGCACAGTGTGACCTTCATGTTCCCCAAATCTTATCTGGAGTATCAAAGTACCTAAATAAAAAATAGAAGCAGCTACTAAGACACCAGGGAATTAAGGAGGAGATAGAGCAGTCTTTAAACCAATAATATATAACACATCAATGAGCAACCGATCGATGAAGTTGGTCATCCACATAGAAGAAATATATATATGTGCTTAAGTTGATTCAACATAATATGTGTTATGAACTTTCGACCGGTAAAACTACGACTATCCAGTGAACTATATATCTTACCTATAGAGTACAAACTTGTCACTATATTGTTACAAATGTATATCTCCAAGAAAACTATATTGTTACAAAAGAAATCTCCAAGGTTTTCTTGAACGTGAACAATCAAGAAAACCTTTCTTGAATTAGTTTCTTGAATCTATGGCCAAGAATTATGATTTTCATTAGTGATTCATAATTGTATGGAGGAATTTGAGTTGGAAAGAATGAATTCTTGGAGAAGGACTTACCTTAAAGAAGAATCTTGAAAAAGATTGAAAGAATCTTAAATGAAGTCTTTTACTTTGATTTTTCCTTAGAGTTTTGTCTTAGGATTTGAGAAAGAAGAGAATGTCTGATTGTTTTGAGCCTTATATTAGTCAAGACATTCGTTTAGGGTTTTCTTGAAGGTAAAAAGACAAAAAGACCATTTTTAATGTTTTTCCGTTGGCTAATTCGTCACTGCACTGTATCAGTTACTAAAATGGTCATAATATTTTACTCAAAAATTGGATTGACGCGAAATTGGTGGCGTTGGAAAGTAGATTCAACTACCTTTAATTTGATAGGTTATGGGCCACGTAACTCCTTATATTCTAAGAGATATGGTAGTTTGAAGTTGACCCAAGTAGAATCTTACATCAAAACTTAATCGATAAGGAAACTTTCAACTCTACTTTGTGCTAGGAGTTTCTAGTGACCTTAATTGATATCCAAAATCATTCTCACACTAAAGAATTTACCTTTACACATATGGGTAATTTATAAATCACCCGATATGACCCTACAAGTAAATGAAGAATGGTTCAAGTCTTAACTTAGAAATTTTCGGGGTGTTACAGGTGAGAAGCCCTGACTAGCCACGAACATAATCGAAAAGTTTCAATAAGTGGAGATTTACGCATGTATTTGACACATTATTAATGTATCTGATACATTATTGAGATACGATTATATGTATCTTGTTTTTTATCAGTGTATCTTATTAAGTTTGTATGTGATTAATGAAGATCAACTTTCACATATAACAAACATAAAAATCATATTTGTATGTTATAGTTATACTTTGCATAATAGCGCTCCATAGCAAACTTTATGTTTGTTATGGTTATTCATATGTATATTTCCCTATACATATACAAAGAGAGGCAATTGTATAATCTATTTCGGTATACATATACAAAAGAATCAATTGTATAATATGTATTTGTATAAAGCGAGAGAGAGAGAAAGACAAAAGAAAATTGGGCAGGGGAAGATCTGTATTTGTATAATCATAGTGTATAGGACGAAAATATATGTATTTGTATCTGTATATACAATTTTCTCTCGCTTTATACAAACACAAACACAATTTATACATTTGTGCTTGTATAAAGTGAGAGAGGCGAGTGAGAGTGGCGAGCGAGATCTGGGAGAGTGGCGAGTGAGATCTGGGAGAGGGAGAGGGGAACGAAAAGATATGTATATATACAATTTTCTCTCGCTTTATACAAACACAAACACATTTTATACATTTGTGTGTGTATAAAGTGAGAGAGGCGAGGAGAGACTACCCAATGAGAAACAAGAGTGGCGAGCGAGATTCACTAGGGAGAGAGGCGAATGACAACAGTTTGCTATGAGTTACAATTAAATCAAATTGTGGTTATAACATTTAATTTGAATTAATAGTTTGCTATTATATACAATTTTCTCATTAATGAATATATTGGAGATTTATGTATTATTGAAAATTTATGCATGTATTTGACACAATTTGTTATGTCATGTATCCGAGTCTTGTCATATGTATCTAGTCTTCTATCATGAAGCTTAATATTATCATATATTATTTTTTTTGTTATTACAATGTATCTAACTATTTTCATACTTATCTGAGATACATCTTTTTGGATATAATGTATGAAATTGATACTTGATACATCAAATTATACATATCAAAGATACATGAAATAATACTAAATCATATAAATAGATACATGAAATTAATACTAGATACTTCTATGATACATATGAATGTACTTGTATGATTCTCATGTATTAGTTTGTTGGATACACTATATATTGATAATAGATTCATCAAATTAATAAATTTATTATTTTAAGAGTGATAAAATGAAACTAATCAAATTACATAACCAAGATATACATGTTTTTGTCTTTTATTAGTAATATGATATACAGGTGTTTGTCTTTTGTTAGTAATATTAATGAATTTATTATTTCAAAAAATAATAAAAATAAAACTAATTAAACATAGATACACTCCTTTATTTTCGCCTTCTATTAAGGGATCTAATTAATTTAAATTTCCAGAATTAATTGTTCATGTATTTTGAAAATCCTCAATTACTCCTCTAATTACGGAAATTTGTTACAACTAATTAATTTAAATAAATAAAATATGTATCTCAATTTTAAAAGCACGAAATATGATAGAGGAAGTAATATTTAAAACTACCAGAAATCTTAGTAATTAGGACTTAAACTAGTGAAATTTATGTAGTTTTCCCTATAAAAAAATAAAAAATTATCAAATAATATTTTTGGCACGGAGGTTCAAATATGCTAATTTTATATAGTTACTATTTACTATACCACGTAACTTTTTCTTTTTGATTCTTACAAATAAAAAATAGCCTTCCCACTCCTCTCTCACAAAATCCTCTTCGCAAATTACAGTTAGTCCGTTATTTTCTTCCTCCGTGCTCCGCTATGTCGGTGATGATTGTGACAAGTTTGGGCGACATGATAGTGGATTTGTTCAACCGATCGTTGTCATTTGACGTGCAATGACATGAT
Organism: Solanum chiquidenum; assembly: GCA_029582725.1. NCBI lineage: Eukaryota > Viridiplantae > Streptophyta > Magnoliopsida > Solanales > Solanaceae > Solanum > Solanum chiquidenum. The sequence goes on along the minus strand of JAJOOS010001031.1, from coordinate 10,351 downwards.
AGTGGATTTGTTCACTGATCGCTGCCCAAAAACTTTCTAAAACTATGCAAAATCAAGTATCTATAATTGTCTCTTGACACATCGGAAGGATTCCATAATGCAGATGGGAGATCCAAGATTCAGAGGGGATTAAATATATAATTTTTTATACGGTGATTAGACTCATATTTTCGGTGATGAGATTCATTCTAACATTACTTATATCTTGATAATAACAAACTCAACTAGTATTTATGTTTAATTTTGTGTGAAAATTCTAATAAAAATATGTTACAAATGAATCATTAAATATTTATTTAGAAAACACAAATTTTACCCGAAGAGCATTTGACTTTTAAAGATAGAATAGATCAACCAATTACACCAAAATCAAACTAGGTGGCAAATTAGGTGGCAGAAGATTATATGAGGAAAAAAATCATTTATTTTTCTATTGTAGTGTGTAAAGTATTTTAGAATTTTTAGTCTTACAAGTTAAAATATTAAAATTATTCAAAATCTTACACCTTCACTTTGACTATTAACCAAAACTTCGGTGAGAGCAATAATTTTGCTTCCTCATATATATAGGGTTGTTCATGGTTATGGTTAAAACTCAAATAGAACCGCAATCCTAGCCAAACTGATAAAAAAAATCTGATAGTTGGTTTGGTTTGATTAGATTTGGTTTTAAATTTTGAAAACCGATATTATTTGGTTTGATTTTGGTTTTACTAAGAAATAACCGCAAGAATAACCAAATCAAATCGAGAAATTAGATATATATTATTCATAAATAAAATATAATTTTTTTGTTAATTATTTTTTAGAGCAAACTCCATAAATCTCACTACTTTTTACTATAATTACTTCGAATCCCGGTAGATTTTTAAATTACCTGCTATACCACTTTTTTCAGTCGGATACATGAATTAAAAGTGGTTAGATATGTGTATCTACCATAATTAAAGGGAAGAGATGTTGACACCCAATTTTGACCCTCCACTATATAAATTAATCATTTCGAGCTTCTCCAATTTCAAACGATCTAAAATTATTTGTTTTATAAAATTTCTAAATAATAATAATAATAATGATTAAAATAAATAAATAATAATGATAATATAGTTTGCAAAATTTTTAAATAGTCTTGTCACTTTTTACAATTTTTAGATAATATATATCTTTCACATAACTATGTATATAATTAGTATATTTTATGAATATTCAAAAATTATCGCAAAAGGATTTTATTTTCATTCTAGTTTAGTTTAAATTATAGTTATAATTCTAAGTCATTTGGTTTATATGTAAATTAATTATTTTATTCCGTAAAGATTAAGAAGCTCATTGTTAATTATATTAATTCGTCTTATTTAAGTTTAGCCGAAATCATCAAGTTAACTCAAATTGGCTAAATTTTAAATTTAAGGTGGCTAAATTTTAAATTTAAGGTGGCTAATTTTGCAATTCATTTAGCCACTTTTCATACAAATCTTCCAACCCCCTTTAAGCCCAAAACTTGACAAATTAAGACCAGATTTGGGCCTCTTTTAATTTTTCAGTGGCCCAAGTTTGATTCCAAATCCCAATCCAACTCATTCCCAACCCAATTACCAGCAGCCCATTTCTTCATTACCACTCAACATTCCTCCAGCCCAATTTCCCTTTCCCAGCCGGCCCACTCTTTCTATACACAAATAATACCCATTTCAATTCAAGAAACCCAATCCAAACATCCCCAATACATCATACCATACGTACATACACAGTACCCCACCGCCCAACTTCATCTTCCTCGCTGAAAATCAGCGATCAGCAGCCGCGACCCCACTGCCCATAACGTCTTCCTCACGCAGAAATCCCGGCAAATCCGAAAATCCAGCAGTAAATCCCGGCGCGACAGTGCCCGCCCATACGTATGTCACCCTCACGTCCAATCGTCCCCATTTTCCCCCTGTTTCGAGGGTTCAGAGCAACAACAACTCTCTATTACTTTTACTGTTGCCTCGAAAAGAAAGGGGAGATTCAAAATTCAAATGGATTTGACCCAAAAATCAACCCTATTCTCGACTTTATTTAAGATCCCTTTCTCGTTGTGTCCAAGAAGAAAAAAGGACAGACGTTTTAGGGCTTGTTCTTTGACAATACATTCAAGAAATTTTAAAACGATTTTTTTTATTCTAGGTTCTAAGAAAGGTTTCGTCTGAAGGTATTTAGAAATTCTTGGTTTGCTACTTGAGTCGAAGGTGTGCGAGAAGTCCTCTTGCTAGTCGTCTCCAGTATCGCTGCTCCGAAAAAGGTAATACCCCCTTCTCTACGAACTTCACTATTCGTTTTCCAATGGTTTGCAAGTCATTTTGGTTAATGAAGTTTCTTGGTTCTTGTTAATATGAGGACCTCCTTGTACATGATTTTAATAAAAGTACTTCAACTTTATGAATATGTTAGGCAGTAGGTACTAACATTGTACACTTCTTCCTGGATTTGACTCGTGTGATAGGAGCTTAGGATGAATAGGGTAAAATCTGAAATCTTGACTAATAGATGCCCTTCGTTCACTTATTGAAATGTATGCTCCGTCATGTGTGAATTTAATAAAAAGTACGTTGTTAGTTAACATTGATATGATCTTCACATCCGAACTAAGCATGTCCGTATCTTCAACATGTGTTGATTGAGTTTTTCTTCTTCTATAATGTTCCAGTAAGCTACTTGTATTTAAATCGGAATTTTACACTTGATATTATCTCCACCATTTTATTTTTTCTTCAAAATCATATGTTAATTCCTTCACATATATACCAAGTTATGATTAGCTGTAGAGAGTAAAATGTTGGACTTCTAATGTGAGAATTGAATATGGACTGATTTGGTATTCACATGCTTTATTTTGGTCTTGTTCCAGTGAAGAAAATAGTAAGAATTAATGCTCCTACTTGTTTAATTTGTTTTCGTCATTTAATTGTCTCTTAATTTTAAGTCCAATAGGTAGTGTAGCACTAAATTACAATTGATTCCTGGTGCTCTACAATTCATTTCTCTTGTTGCATTGTTCTTTTTTCTATCTTGGGCAGTAAGATCATGATAATGACTTCATGGATGATGTGTTGTTTTATTTTTAACATTTGTACAAGTATAGACACTAATCCTCTTCTTTGTTTTTGTTTTTTTTTCTTCTTCTTTGTTATGTGTGACATCAATCTGAGTTCTCTTTCGACTCCACCCTTGCATATCGATGAATTATTTCGAGTCAGCCTCATCTTGTTCAAGTTGCTGGAAAGTTAAATTACAGGTCCCGAAAAGTCGAAAGTGGGTTGTATACAGCGGTATACGCTGATATTCAAGCCCAAAACATAAAAAAGCAGGGCTGAGGCGGAATATATATGTTTGGAAGCAAGAAATACCTGAAAAGGGCTGATATACATGCCGATATACACTGATATACATCAGCTGTATACCAAAAACGGGATTGAGTAAATTCCCAGAAATTACAGCGAAATTGGCCCAAAAAGGAGGCCCAAATTCAATTTCTAACTTATTTAATTGTGTGATTATTTATTTATTTGTTTTTTTTATTTGCGACTTAATTTAATTAAATTCCCCAAAGGATAAACCATATTCTTTATGTTAGTTTTTTTTTTCTTTAAAAATAATTCATTTTATAAACTCTTATGCTTAGTCAAATATTTTTAATCAAAACTTTCACTCATCTTGAATTAGATTAAAATAATGTCTTGGTTTGTCTACCAAGTTGGTTCGAATTATTTCTAAAAGATGACGTAAATAAATTTTAATTAATCTAGTTTTGTTAAAATCATAATTGACCAAGTGGTTTCAATTAAGATCCAATTTTCCAAAAATTAAAAAAGAAGAAGTTATTCTTTATTTAACTATTTTATCAAAGTTAATCGAATATTGTAAAATATATACATTTTTATGTTAAATCATTTTCCTAAATTTTTAAAAAAAAAGATATGTTCTTTAGGGGGCTTCTTCATTCACATCACTTTTTTTTCCCACTCATTTCAATTGTTCCAAGTTAAAGAGTTAATAAACTTTAAAAATTGTTAGTCAAACCTTTTTTTTAATTTTTTATTAATATAATAAATAAATAAATACTTACTTATTTATTGCTCAAAAGTTAGTCAAAACCTTTATCCTTCAATCAATTAAAAATAATTTCCATGCTTTATTGTGTTAAATTGGTTTAATTTATTTTAAAAATAAACCAAATAAATTCTAATTAGTCTAGTTTTATTAATTTTCTAAACACTTGCACCTTAATTCAAATACTTTCATTTTAGGTCTCTTCTTCTAAAAAGATAGGATAAAAATGGTTCATTTCTTAATTATTTTTCTCAAATTTAATCAAATAGTGTAAATTATTATGTTAAATTATTTTTTTTTCTAAAAATAGTCAAATACATTTTTTAGTCAAATCGCAGGTCAACCGCATGTTAGCGGGCACTTTGAATGCTTAAATCCTTCCCGAAGTGTAAATTGAACCCCGAACCCTCTTTGGTATTTTCAAATGATTTTTTCTGTTTAAATCTTTGAAAATTCTAAGTTTTCTTGATTTCTTTAAAAAATTAAGTGGCGACTCTTTTCTAAGTATTTTTCTCAAATTGTTTTATACTTAGAACATTTCAAAGAATAGTGATTTTTCTAAAGGTTAGGAAGATTACGGCATAACAAATATTATATTATATTTTTTAAATTATTTTTATTTGACCCACGGGCCGGCCCTACCTATATTTCTCAAGCCCCATAAATCAGCAGGCTTATTCAGGCCGGACTAAAAAGCCCTTTTCTTAAATTGGCTCCAAAAATCTTAGCCCAGCCCAATTAAATCCCGGGTTAGGCCAAGCCGGCCCAACGGGCCTAGCCCATATTGACAGCTCTAAATTTAATAGTGTCCATTATTTCAATCATGTAAAGCCGCAAAATATTATAATTTTGGTCCTTTGAAGTTGTGCATGAGGTTCATTTGACACCTTTATCCAACCTTATATTTATTGAATATCTCTATCATTTTGAATTTGAATTACTTAAATCGCTTACATAGCATAATGAGTGTAATATACATGATGAAATTGACACGTGAGAGGTATTTTTAGATCAAATTTTTTTCGTCTGCTTCTTCCTTATATTTTTTTCTAGATCTGTCACCACCGTCTTCCACCTTCTTCGCCAGAAAAAATAAAGACAGTCACTACAATTTTCATTTCTTATTATTTAAACCAATGTAAATTAAATATATATAACTATTCAAATATATATAATTAATTCCAATCATGCAATTTCTTTAGTTGATCAAGGCTAGGACCCATATAAAAGCCATCTCCTTGTACTTTCCAAAAACAATAGGCATAATGATGCTCAATTTTTTGTGCGCAGTTAACACTCAAATCATAAGTATAAATGTAACATCTCGCTATTCGAAAGAACTAGAAAGAGTTAGAATTAGAAAGAGTCATTTTTGGAAAGAATGAAAATCTGAAAATTTGCTTAAGTTAAGTTAAGAATCAGTTTTGGTCAACTTCAAACAACCATAACTCCTAGCTCAGGATGAGTTAGGTGTGTTTATAGATATTTCAGGAAAGATCTTGGAATAATCTTTCCAACGCCGCCGAGTTTGCGCGATTCCGAGTTTGTATGAGTGAGATATGCCCATTTGAAGTTGGGCTGTTCAAATAAGGAAAGTCTAATCCAGATTTTGGAAGGGTATTTTAGTCTTTTCCTTACCTATTTATTTTAATTCGTTTTTTAGGAGTTTATTTGGGGTCTAATCAGAATTAGACCAGTTTAGAAAAGTTGAAGTTCATGCTAGGGCTTGGAGAAAAGAGAAAAGAGGAGAAAGGAGAAGAAAAATTCAAAGTTCGTCGATTTCTTGGAGATTTTCGTGTGGATTTCGCCAAGGATTTAATCACGTATGTGAGACTTTCATAGCATTGGGTCCGTTCACCCACGCGCCAAACATGTTTAGTTCATCGAAATTCGTTCTAAAGAGGTTGAAAGTTTGATGTTCTTGATATGTATTCTTGAATTTGTTTTCGTTCTTGAATTGGGCTGAATTGAGAAGTTTCTAAGATCTTTACGTCGAGTTTTAGAGTTGTTTTGAGTTAGGTTCTTGGGTACATATGTTGGATATCTGAATCTAAAGAGAATTTGAGAAAAATAATCAAGTTTAGGCGAATTGGGACTGAAAAATGAAGAAGGAAAAAGTTGGGTGAATCTGGGCAGTGGGGCAGCGTCGCGGACCTGCTCCTCATATTTGAGAAAAGTTTCTTCGCGTCACGGAGCGGTCACGAACCGTTCTGCCTCAAAAGTTATTTTTGCGACCAAATAATTAAATATATCTCCGCGTCACGGACCTTCTTTTAGGCAATGATTTCTTGATTTTTTCCCCTCATGTTTAGCTATCTAAAAACACTCCTAAACATCATGAGATCTTTCCTATCACAAATCACTATCCTTGAATTTATAATTCAATTCAAGGAAAGTTAAGAGTCAAGTTAAGAGAAGTTAAGAATCAAGTCAAGAGAAGTTCATAGAGTCTTCCAAAAGTCTTTTACAAATGTTTTAACTTTGTTTTAAGACTTGAGTTTTGAGTTGAGTAAAGAGTAAAGTTTGAAGTTCATTTCTTCAAAGAAGTATATCGGGACTATGTATTCCCAAAGAGTAAAATATTTTCACATTTAAAGAAGAAAGGAATTAAACCTTGATTTCCAAAAGAGCCTTTGAGCTAGTTTTCAGTTAAAGAGTAAATGCTTTCACATTTGAGCAAGATAAGGGAACATCGATTCCAAGAGAGCTTTTAAGCTAAGTTTTGAGTAATTATCTCAAACTAAAGAAAGAAGTTATGTTTTTAAACATATGAGCTGAGTATTTTGGGAGTAGTATTGAGCACCGATATGGGGACGAGTTTGAGTTCAGATAACTCACGTCTCCATAAACCATGTAGCCATCATGGGTAGTAAAGGATCATACTTTTTAGATGACTCTTTAAGTGTTTTTTAGCATAGACTAGTGGATCCACTTAGTTAAGGCGTTCTATATGACGACAAGGTATAAAACAGTTCTGGCAGCGTGGGCAAGACGTTGTATCACCACTTAGGCTCATAGTGGTAGTTGTTGGTTAGAGAAACTCCCACAGAAACTATATTACTTTATTATATGAGTAAAATTGAGTTTGTTATTGCATTTTCTTTAACGAACTAAGTTATTTTCTACTGTTTTAAAGGCTTTCTATATATTGCATGTGTTTTATTGCTTTATATTGAGTTAAGTTGTTCATGAATTGAGTAAAGCCAAGGTAAGTGTTTCTTTCAGTTCCTTTTAAGCTTATGTCTTGTTTTAGATTTTTCCTCGCATACTCGTACATTCAATGTACTGATGTCATTTGGCCTGCATCTTTTAATGATGCAGACACAGGTAACCAGGATCAGCATCTAGCGCATCGTTGATTCTAGTTGAGCTCCAGAGTTTGTTGGTGAGCCTCCTTGCTTCCGAAGGATCCCTTTTTATTTCTTTTCAGTAATTAGTTCATTAGGATGTCGTGGGTCTTGTCCCAACATCCATCTCAGTTATTAGAGGCTTCATAGATAGACAGTCAGTTAGTTCATTTGTCTTTACTTTATTATTGGCTTATGTTTAGATTTGAGTTGCCACTTTGGCTAAGTTAAATGTTTATTTCTAAAACATTATGAGTTTAGTTTGAGACAGTTGAGTTATCTTGCATTTGAGTTCTTTTCTTAATGCTTAAAGTCTTCCGCTGAGTAAGTAAGTCAGGCCAATGGTTTGCTTGGGGCCAACAATGGTTCTCGAGTGCTAGCCAGGTCGGGGGTGTAGGCTCGGGGCGTGACATTAAACATCAAACATTGCTTATTTCTTACCCCACCAAAAATGACAAAAGAAAAGGGTATGCTGAAAACATGACGAGGGAGGAAATGAAAATAAAAATCGTCACCCTCTTTAGGATGATGATATCCAAGATCATCATCTTCAGATGCACAATAAACGTTAAGGGTATATCATTTTTTGGAAGAGCATCAATAATATGAACCTCAACGTAAAAAAAAGGAAAACCATGGGCGACTTGATAAGCGTTGGTATTTGTGTTGGTAAAACACGAGGAAATTATGAGAACAATGAAGAAGTTTTTGGTCATGATATAATTGTTCATTTTGCTCAATTGTAGCAAATTCTCTTCTTTAGCTAGTTCTTATGTAGCTCAGTTGTAAAATTAGGTGACTTGAAAATGATAAATTTAGTTAAATAGATTTTTTGACATTTTAACATTGGCACAAGACCATAACATAATGTTTTTTGAAAGAATTAAATTCAGGATTGACTTATATTTACTAATTGTATGTATGTATCAACAATTGTCCATATCTTGAATACTTTTTAGTCAAATAAGAAACATAAAGTTTGGTTAAATTAGGAGTGTTAATTATTTGTTTAGGCCCTTAAAAAAATGAATAAATTATAAGTATCACACTAATTTCTTGGGACATGACTATTGACCAGTAAAAAAATGGTCAACTAGTATCAAATAATATCTACATTTTATTTTGTTTATGATATTAGACGTGTAAGTTTATTCTCATTGATTTGTTCTATTATGTTTTACAAAGAGACTAACAGTGTTTGACTATATCAATAAATATATATTAATAATCTTATTAATATTGATTTCAATCATGTAAAACCGCAAAAAATTATAATTTTGATCCTTTGAAGTTGTTCATAAGGTTCATTTTAATACCTTTATCGAGCGTTATATCTGTTGAATACCTATATCATTTTGAATTTGAACCACTTAAATTGCTTGCATGTCATAATGAGTGTAATACACATGAAATTGACACGTTAGAGGTATATTTAGATCAATTTTTTTTGGTCTGCTTCTTTCTTGTATTTTTTTCTAGATCTGTCACCACCGTCTTCCACCTACGTTGCCAGAAAAAATGAAGACAATAACTACAATTTTCATTTCTTGTTATTTTTCTCTCTCATAAAGTCGATATTTTTCAAAACAAAATTGATTGATTTTTGTCAAGGTCAATTTTTCAGATCAATTTTTAACAGTTTTTCAATAGTGTAATCATATGAGTGATATTAAACGTATACCTCATATAAATAAAATATTAAATTAAATTCGTTCAAAATTTAACATCGTAACACTAATCTCTTTTGTGGATATTAGCACTCTTAAAGGGCAAGAAAAATTGCAAAAACAAAAAAAAGGATATAAATAGAAAAAGAACACTTGGAAAAATTAACTCAAACAACATTCATTCATATGGATATATATAATTAATATATACTCTTACCAACTCCATACATATGTTTTTTCTTATTATTACTAATTCCAATCATGCATTTTCTTTACTTCATTAAGGCTAGGACCCATATAAAAGCCATCTTCTTGTACTTTCCAATAACAATATTCAATAGCACTCTGACCCCATGGGCAATTAGTACCTAACTCATAAGTATAAACATCAAACGCTGCATCTTTGTTACCCCACCAAAAATGACAAAAGAAAAGGGTATGCGCGAAAAGTTTAGGGTAGAAATGAAAATCATCGCCTACTGTAGGATGATGATATCCAAGATCATCATCTTTTGATGCACAATGAAACTGTAGGATGATGATATCCAAGATCATCATCTTTTGATGCACAATGAAACGTTAAGGGTATATCATTATTTGGAAGAGCATCAACAACATGAACCTCAATATAAACACCGGTTTTCCCAACTAGGGCACCTTCATAAACATTGGTTATATACAAGAAAATTATCAACAAAATGAAAAAGCTTTTGGTCATGATGGATATAATTGAAACTTATAATTGTTGATTTCTTGCAATTGTAGTAATTTCTCTTCTTTAGCTAGTTTTTATAGCCAAACTGTAGATATTATGTGATTTAATAGGAATTTTTTTTGTTAAATGACTTTTTGACTTTTTGACTTTTTAAGATTGAAACTAAACCATAATATGATGTTTTGAAAGAATTAGATTCAGGATGGACTTATTTTTACTTGTATTAATAACTAGTAAACTTGGCCGCGCTTCGCGCGATTTTCAGTAATCCTTTTTTAAAAATGATGAATAACTTTTACTTTTTACTTCAAAATTCTTTTGTAAAAAAATTCAAAATATGATTTTGTATTCATATAAATTACGATTTGAGATCAAAAACTTATTGTTCGTTAGTATATCAAACGATAAATAATTTAAGCATCGATTATTTTAATAATAATCTTCACCTTTACACTTTGATGTTTTTATTGTTTAGTTATTTATTAACCATTTAGTTATATGAATATAACAATGTCAAACATGAAATGAGTATT
>JAJOOS010001030.1:0-33670 GCA_029582725.1 Solanum chiquidenum | reverse complement strand
ATGTCTTAGAAAATAAGAAACTTGAGTATTATTCAAGCTAGTTATGCCATGACAAAGGTGAGCTAGAGGTCCTTCCCCCATCCAGTTGTCCCACCAGAAAAGGGCATTTCCAGAATTAATTCTCCAGCCTATTTCAGTTTCCACCAACTCCCTGTTCCTCAACATGTATTTCCACACCAAAGAATCTCATGTGTCCCCTTTCTTAGCTACTGGGTTGGATCTCTGGCAGTACTTGGCTTTTAGAAATTGACCCCATAAGGAGTGTTTAGTCCTAAAGTTCCACCACTGCTTAATTTGGAGAAAAGTGCAAATGTCATTAAGATGCCTCACACCAATGCCACCCTCCTCATAAGGGAAACTAAGAGATTTCCAAGATGCCCAATGATATTTTTTCTTGTCTTTGTCCATTCCCCAAAAGAAGTCTGCTGTTACTTTTTTGATATATTGCAAGTAGTTCTAGGAGGGGAAATGGTTGCCATAGTATGAATAGGAATTGATTTAAGTACATGTTTAACCAAAGTAGCTTTCCCACCAAAACTTAGGATCCAAGAGTGCCAGGGGTTTCCTAGGGTTTAGGCTTTAGGGAATTTATTTTTTGTCTTTTTTAGGTTTAGGGTTTGCGGATTTTTGGGATTTAGAGTTTAGATCTTAGAGTTTTGTAGGGGTTTGAAATGGTTTTACGGATTTATTTTAGGGTTCATAGGATTTAGGGTTTTTTAAGGTTTAGGGTTTCTAAGGGTTTTAGGTTTAGGATTTAGGGTTTTAGATTAGGGTTTAGGATTTTTGAACTTTGGGTTTTTTAGGTTTGGGGTTTTCGGTTAAGGGTTTTATCTAGGTTTTTAGGGTTTTAGGTTAGGGCTTAGGGTTTTTTTTTTGTGCTTTTTAGGTTTAGGATTTATGGATATTTAGGATTTAATGTTTAGAGCTTTGGTTTTGTAGGGGTTTTAAATGGTGTTCAGGGTTTATTTTATGGTTTATAGTATTTAGGGTTTCTGAAGGTTTAAGCTTTAAGGTTTCTTAGGGTTTTAGGTTTAGGATTTAGGGTTTTTTGTTAGGTTGTAGGGTTTAGGGCTTAGTGTTTTTTTAGATTTAGGGTTTTAGGTTAAGGGTTTTATCTAGGTTTTTTGGATTTAGGGCTTTGGTTTTTTTTTTTTGGTTTTTAGGGTTTAGCGTATACGATTTAGGGGTTTATAGGGTTTAGAGCTTAGTGTTTTTTAGGTTTAGATTATTTTTTTAGGGTTTTTAAGGGTGAAGTGTTTCTTAGGGTTTTTTGGGTTTAGGGTTTAGGGCTTAGGATTTTTTTTGTTTTGTTTTTTAGGTTTAGGGTTTATGGATTTTTTGGATTTAGGATTCAGATCTTAAGGCTTTATAGGGCTTTTAAATGGTTTTAAAGGTTTATATGATTTAGGATTTCTTACGGTTTAGTCTTTAGGGTTTCTTAGGAATTTATTTTAGGATTTAGGGTTTCACGTTAGGGTTAAGGGTTTTGAGTTAGGTTTTTATTAGCTTTAGGGTTTTATGTTAGGGTTTTTAAGGTTTAGTGCTTTGGGTTTTTTAGGTTAAGGTTTTTTGGGTTTTATAGGTTTAATGTTTAGGGCTTACGGTTTTTGTTTTTTTGAATTTTTTAGGATTTAGCATGTACGATTTAGGGCTTTATAGGATTTAGAGCTTAGAGTTTTATCGGTTTTGGGACTTTTGGATTTTTTAGGATTTTTAAGGGTTAAGTGTTTCTTAGGGTTCTTTAGGGTTTAGGGTTTAGGGCTTAGTTTTTTTTTGTGTTTTTTTGGTATAGGGTTTTTTGGGTTTTTTACGGCTTGTAAGGATTTAGTGTTTCTTAGGGTTATCTAGGATTTAATGTTTAGGGCTTAGGTTTTTTTTTTTGTGTTTTTCAGGTTTAAGGTTTACTATTTTTTAGGATTTAGCGTTTAGAGCATTGGGTTTTGTGAGGGTTTTAAACGCTTTTTAGGATTTACATTAGGGTTTATAGGACTTAGTTATATAAGGTTTAGGGTTTAGGGTTTTTAGGGTTTTAGGTTTAGGATTAGGGTTTTTTTGTGTTTTTTAGGGTTTAGCATATACAATTTAGGGCTTTATAAGGTTTAGAGCGTAGAGTTTTTTAGGTACAGGGGTTTATATGTTTTTTTAGGATTTTTAAGGGTTAGGTGTTTCTTAGGGTTTATGGTTTAGAGATTAGGGTTTTTAGGGGTTTAAAATGGTTTATAGGGTTATAGGATTGAGGGTTTCTTAAGGTTTAAGGTTTAGGGTTTCTTAGGGTTTTAGGTTTAGGATTTATAGTTTTAGGTTAGTGTTTAGGGTTTAGGGATTAGGGTTTTTTTAGGTTTAGGGTTTTAGGTTAAAGGTTATATTTAGGTTAAGGGTTATATTTAGGTTAAGGGTTATATTTAGGTATCTAAGGTTTAGGGCTTTGGGTTTTTTTGGTTATGGTTTTTTATGATTTTATAGGTTTAGGGTTTAGGGCTTAGTTTTTTTTTTCTGTTTTCTATGGTTTAGACATATATGATTTAGGGCTTTATAGCGTTTTGAGCTTAGAGTTTTTTAGGTTTATGGGTTATTGGGTTTTTTAGGATTTTTAAGGGTTATGTGTTTCTTAGGGTTCTTTAGGGTTTAGGGTTTAGGGTTTAGGGCTTAGATTTTTTTTTTGTGTTTTTTAGGCTTAGGGTTTACTGATTCTTACTATTTTGGGATTAGAGTTTAGGGTTTTTTTGGGGCTTTAAATGGTTTTAAGGGTTTATTTTAGGGTTTATAGGTTTTAGGGTTTCTTAAGGTTTAGGATTAGGGTGTCTTAGGGTATTAGATTTAGGATTAAGGGTTTTTGGGTGGGATTTAGGGTTATTTTAGGGTTAGGGTTTCAGGTGAAGGGTTTTATCTAGGTTCTTAGGGATTAGGGCTTTAAGTGTTTTAGGTTACGGTTTTTAGGCTTTTATAGGTTTAGGGTTTAGGGATTAGGTTTTGTTTTAATGTATTTTTAAGGTTTAGCATATACAATTAAGGTCTTTAAAGGGTTTAGAGCTTCGAGTTTTTTTAGGTTTAGGGTTTTTTAAGGGTTAAGTGTTTCTTAGGGTTTACGGCTTAGGTTACTTTTTTTTTAGGTTAAGGGTTTACAGATTTTTAGGATTTAGGGTTTAGAGCTTAGGGTTTTTAGGGATTTTAAATGGTTTTAGGGTTTATTTTAGGGGTTATAGGATTTAGGGTTTTTTATTTTTAGGGTTTAGGGTTTTAGTTTAGGGTTTAGAGGTTTTTTAGGTTTAGGGTTTTAGGTTAAGGATTTAGGGTTTTAGATTTAGGATTTAGGGTTTTAGGTTTGGATTTAAAGTTTTAGGTTAGGGTTTAGGTTTTTATGTTTAGGGTTATAGGTTAAGAATTTTATCTAGATTTTTATGATTTAGGGATTTGGGTTTTTTAGGGTTTTATAGGTTTATGGTTCAGGGCTTAGGTTTCTTTTGTGTTTTTTAGGGTTTATGAAGTACGATTTAGGGCTTTACAGAGTTTAGAGCCTAGAGTTTTTTAGGTTTAGGGTTTTTTATTGATTTTAAGGGTTAAGTGTTTCTTACGGTTTAAGGTTTTGGACTTAGTTTTTTTTTTTTTTTATATTTAGGGTTTACGGATGTTTAGGATTTAGGGTTTCGAGCTTAGTGCTTTTTAGGGCTTTTAAATGGGTTTTAGGGTTTATAGGATTTAGGGTTTTTTAGGTTAAGCTTTTTTCTTTGTTTTTAGGGTTTAGGACTTTTGGTTTTTTAGGTTAAGGTTTTGTAGGGTTTATGGCTTAGGTTTTTTTTTTGTGTTTTTTTTTGTTTAGCATATACGATTTAGGGATTTATAGGGTTTAGAGCTAAGAATTGTTTTCGTTTTAGTGGTTTTTTGGTTTTTAGGGTTTTTAAGGCTCAAGTGTTTCCTAGGGTTTTTTAGCATCTCGGGTTTAGGGCTTATGTTTTTTGTAAAAATCTTTTTTAGGTTTAGGGTTTACGGATTTTTAGGATTTTAGGTTTAGAGTTTAGGGTTTTGTTTTGGCTATAAATTGTTTTAAGGGTTTATTTTAGGGTTTATAGGATTTTGGGTTTCTTAAAGTTTAGGGTTTAGGGTTTCTTAGTGTTTTAGGTTTAGGATTTAGTGTTTTAGGTTATGGATTAGGGTTTAGGACTTAGGTTTTTTTAGGTTTAGAGTTTTACGTTAAGGGTTTTATCAAGGGTTTTAGGATTTAGGGCTTTGGGTTTTTTGGTTAAGGTTTTATAGCTTTTATAGGTTTAGGGTTTAGACCTTATGGATTTTTAGCATATACCTTTTAGGTCTTTATATGGTTTAGAGCTTAGAGTAATTTTGAGGTTTTGGAGATTTTGGGTTCTGTAGGATTTTTGAGGGTTAAGTATTTTGTAGGGTTTAGGGGTTAGGATTTTTTGTGTTTTTTAGGTTTAGGGTTTATGGATTTTTAGGATTTAGGGTTTTGCTCTTAGGATTTTGTAGGTGTTTTAAAAGTTTTTAGGTTTTTGTTTAGGGTTTATTAGATTTAGGGTTTTATAAGGTTTACTGTTTAGGGTTTCATAGGGTTTTAGGTTTATGTTTTAGGATTGTAAGGTTTAGGGTTTAGGGCTTAGGTTTTATTTAGGTTAAAGGTTTTATTTAGTTTTTTAGGATTTAGGGCTTTGGGTTTTTTAGTTTAAGGTTCTTTAGTATTTTATAGGTTTAGGATTGAGGACTTAGGATTTTTTTCGGTATTTTTCAGGCTTTAGCATATAGTATTTAGGGCTTTATAGAGTTTAGATCTTTGAGTTTTTTAGGTTTAAAGGTTTTTGTGTTCTTTAAGGGTTTTTATGGGTTAAGTGTTTCTTAGGGTTTAGGCTTTAGGGATTTTTTTTTCTTTTTTAGATTTAGGGTTTGCAGATTTTTCGGATTTAGGGTTTAGATCTTAGAGTTTTGTAGGGGTTTGAAATGGTTTTTCGGATTTATTTTAGGGTTCATAGGATTTAGGGTTTTTTAAGGTTTAGGGTTTCTTAGGGTTTTAGGTTTAGAATTTAGGGTTTTAGACTAGGGTTTAGGGTTTTTGCACTTTGGGTTTTTTAGGTTTGGGGTTTTAGGTTAAGGGTTTTATCTAGGTTTTTGGGGTTTTAGGTTAAGGATTAGGTTTTTTTTTGTGCTTTTTAGGTTTAGTATTTACGGATATTTAGGATTTAGGGTTTAGAGGTTTGGATTTGTAGGGCTTTTAAATGGGGTTTCGGGTTTATTTTATGGTTTATAGAATTTAGGGTTTCTTAAGGTTTAAGCTTGGAGGTTTCTTAGGGTTTTAGGTTTAGGATTTAGGGTTTTTGGTTTGGTTGTAGGGTTTAGGGCTTAGGTTTTTTAGATTTAGGGTTTTAGGTTAAGGGCTTTATCTAGGTTTTAAGGGTTTGGGGATTTTTATTTTTTTTTGGTTTTTTAGGGTTTAGCGTATACGATTTAGGGCTTTATAGGGTTTAGAGCTTAGTGTTTTTTAGGTTTAGTGTTTTTTTAGGGTTTTTAATGGTGAAGTGTTTCTTAAGGTTTTTTGGGTTTAGGGTTTAGGGCATAGGTCTTTTATTTTTTAATGTTTTGTAGGTTTAGGATTGAGGGATTAGGATTTTTTGGGTATTTTTTATGGTTTAGCATATACTATTTAGGGCTTTATAGGGTTTAGATCTTTGAGTTTGTTGGATTAGGGGTTTTTGTGTTTTTTAAGGGTTTTTATGAGTTAAGTGTTTCTTAGGGTTTAGGCTTTAGGGATTTTTTTTTGTCCTTTTTAGATTTAGGGTTTGCGGATTGTTAGGATTTAAGGTTTAGATCTTAGAGTATTGTAGGGCTTTGAAATGGTTTTTCGGATTTATTTTAGGGTTCATAGGATTTAGGGTTTTTTAAGATTTAGGGTTTCTTATGGTTTTAGGTTTAAGATTTAGGGTTTTAGACTAGGGTTTAGGGGTTTTGCACTTTGGGTTTTTTAGGTTTGGGGTTTTCGGTTTAGGCTTTTATCTAGGTTTTTGGCGTTATAGGTTAGGGCTTAGGTTTTTTTTTGTGCCTTTTAGGTTTAGGTTTTACGGATATTTAGGATTTAGGGTTTAGAGCTTTGGGTTTGTAGAGGTTTTAAATGGGGTTTAGGGTTTATTTTATGGTTTATAAGATTTAGGGTTTCTTAAGGATTAAGCTTTAAGGTTTCTTAGGGTTTTAGGTTTAGGATTTAGGGTTTTTGGTTAGGTTTTAGGGTTTAGGACTTAGGGTTTTTTTAGATTTAGGGTTTTGGGTTAAGGATTTTATCTAGGTTTTTAGGGTTTAGGGATTTTATTTTTTTTGGTTTTAGCGTATACGATTTAGGGCTTTATAGGGTTTAGAGCTTAGTGTCTTTTAGGTTTAGGGTTTTTTTAAGGGTTTTTAATGGTGAAGTGTTTCTTAAGGTTTTTTGGGTTTAGGGTTTAGGGCTTAGGTCTTCTTTTTTTTTTAATGTTTTGTAGGTTTAGGATTGAGGGATTAGGATTTTTTGGGTATTTTTTATGGTTTAGCATATACTATCTAAGGCTTTATAGGGTTTAGATCTTTGAGTTTGTTGGATTAGGGGTTTTTGTGTTTTTTAAGGGTTTTTATGGGTTAAGTGTTTCTTAGGGTTTTTTAGGGTTTAGGCTTTAGGGATTTTTTTTTTGTCCTTTTTAGGTTTAGGGTTTGCAGAATTTTAGAATTTAGGGTTTAGATCTTAGAGTATTGTAGGGTTTTGAAATGGTTTTTCGGATTTATTTTAGGGTTCATAGGATTTAGGGTCTTTTAAGATTTAGGGTTTCTTACGGTTTTAGGTTTAGGATTTAGGGTTTTTGGAATTCGGATTTTTTTAGGTTTGGGGTTTTCGATTAAGGGTTTTATCTAGGTTTTTGGGGTTTTAGGTTAGGGCTTAGGTTTTTTTTTTGTGCTCTTTAGGTTTAGGATTTACGGATATTTAGGATTTAGGGTTTAGAGTTTTGGTTTTGTAGGGGTTTTAAATGGGGTTTAGGGGTTATTTTATGGTTTATAGGATTTAGGGTTTCTTAATGTTTAAGTTTTAAAGTTGCTTAGGGTTTTAGGTTTAGGATTTAAGGTTTTTGGTTAGGTTGTAGGGTTTAAGGCTTAGGATTTTTTTTGATTTAGGGTTTAAGGTTAAGGGTTTTATTTAGGTTTTTAGGGTTTAGGGATTTTTTTTTGTTTTTTAGGGTTTAGCGTATACGATTTAGTGCTTTATAGGGTTTAGAGCTTAGTGTTTTTAAGGTTTAGGGTTTTTTTAAGGGTTTTTAAGGGTGAAGTATTTCTTAGTGTTTTTTGGGTTTACGGTTTAGGGCTTAGGTTTTTTTTTGTGTATGTTTTATGTTTAGTGTTTATGGATTTTTAGGATTTAGGATTTAGATCTTAGGGTTTTGTAGGGCTTTTAAATGATTTTAAGGGTTTATATTAGGGTTTATAGGATTTAGGGTTTCTTAATGTTTAGTCTTTAGGGTTTCTTAGGATTTTATTTTAGAATTTAGGGTTTTACGTTAGGGTTAAGGGTTTCGAGTTAGGGTTTTATTAGGTTTAGGGTTTTATGTTAGGGTTTTTAAGGTTTAGTGCCTTGGGTTTTTTAGGTTAAGATTTTTTGGGTTTTATAGGTTTAATGTTTAGGTCTTACTGTTTTTGTTTTTTTGAATCTTTTTAGGATTTAGCATATACGATTTAGGGCTTTATAAGATTTAGAGCTTAGAGTTTTATCGGTTTTGGGATTTTTGGGTTTTTTAGGATTAATAAGGGTTAAGTGTTTCTTAGGGTTTAAGGTTTACATATTTTTAGGATTGAATGGATTTAGGGTTACATAAGATTTAGGGGTTAGGGTTTAAGGTCTAGGATTTAGGGTTTTAGGTTAGGGTTTAGGGTTTAGGGCTTAGGGCTTTTTTAGGTTTAGGATTTTAGGTTAGGGTTTAGGTCTTAGGGTTTTTTTGTGTTAAGGGTTTTTAACTAGGTTTATAGGTTTTAGGACTTTGGGTTTTTTATGCTAAGGTTTTGTAGGATTTTATTGGTGTAGTTTTTAGGGCTTATGTTATTCTTTGTGTGTTTTAGGGTTTAGCATATACGATTTAGGGCCTTATAGGGTTTTGAGCTTAGAATGTTTTTGGGTTTTTAATGGTTAAGTGTTTCTTAGGGTTTAGGGTTTAGGGCTTAGGGCTTAGATTTTTTTTTTATTATGTTTTTTAAGTTTAGAGTTTACGGATTTTTAGGATTTGGGGTTTAGAGCTTAGGCTTTTGTAGGGGTTTTAATTGGTTTTTAGGTTTTAGTTTAGGGTTTAAAAGATTTTGGGTTTCTTAAGGTTTTGGATTTCTTAGGGTTTTAGGTTAGGGCTTATTATTTTTTTAGGTTTAGGGTTTTAGGTTAAGGGTTTTATCTAGGTTTTTAGGGTTTAGGGCTTGGGTGTTTTAGGTTATGAATTTTTAAGATTTTATAGGTTTAGGATTGAGGGCTTAGGGTTTTCTTTTGTGTTTTTTAGGGTTTAAAATATACGATTTAGGGATTTATAGGGTTTAGTGCTTAAAGGTTTTTAGGTTTAGGGGTTATTTAGGATTTTTAAGGGTTAAGTGTTTATTAATTTTTTTAAGGTTTAGGGCTTAGTTTTTTTTTTTTTTTTAGGTTTAGGGTTTACAGATATTTAGGATTTAGCATTTAGAGCTTAGGGGTTGTCAATGGTTTTAAGGGTTTATAGGTTTTAGGGTTTATTACGATTTAGGGTTTAGGGTTTCTTAAGGATTTAGGTTTAAGATATAGGGTTTTAGGTTAGGGTTTAGAGTATTTTTAGGTTAAGGGTAATATGTTTCTTAGGGTTTTTTAGGGTTTAGGGTTTAAGGTTTAGTATTTAGGGTTTAAGGTTAGGGTTTAGGGTGTAGGGCTTGGTTTTGTAGGTATAGGGTTTTAGGTTAAGGGTTTTATCTATGTTTTTAGGGTTTAGGGCTTTGGGCTTTTTAGGTTAATGGTTTTTAGAATTTTATAGGTTTAGGGTTTAGGGGTTAGGTTTTATTTTGTGTTTATAGGGTTTGGAGATTAGAGTATTTTAGGTTTAGAGGTTTTTGTAGTTTTTAGGGGTTTTAAGGGTTAAGTGTTTCTTAGGGTTTTTTAGGGTTGGGTTTTTTCATGGTTTAGGGTTTAGGGCATATGGTAGTTTTGTGTTTTTTAGGTTTAGGGTTTATGGATTTTTAGGATTTAGTGTTTAGTGCTTAGGGTTTTGTAGGGGTTTTAAATGGTTTTTAGGGATTATATTAAGATTTATAAGATTTAGGGTTTCTTAGGGTTTTAGGTTAGGGTTTAGGGTTGATGGATTTGGGTTTTTTTAGGTTTAGGATTTTAGATTAATAGTTTTATATAGATTTTTAGGGTTTAGGGATTTGGGTTTTTTAGTTTAAAGTTTTTTAGGGTTTTATAGGTTTAGGGTTTAGGAATTAGGGTTTTTCTTGTGTATTTTAGGGTTTAGCATATATGATTTAGGGGTCTATAGGGTTTAGAGCTTAGAGGTTTTTATGTTTAGGGGTTTTTGATGGTTAAGTTTTTCTATGGTTTTTCTAGGGTTTAAGGTTTAGGGTTAGGGTTTTTTGGAGTTTTTTAGGTTTAAGGTTTACATATTTTTAGGATTTTGGCTTTAGGGCTTAGGGTTTTGTAGGGGTTTAGGGCCTAGGGTTTTTTCGTATTTTTTAGGTTTAAGGTTTACATATTTTTAGGATTCAGGATTTAGAGCTTAGGGTTTTGTAGGGGTTTAGATTTTAGGGTTTTTTGGGACTTTAAATGGTTTTAGGTTATAGGATTTAGGGTTTCTTAAGGTTTGGGGTTTCTTAAGGTTTAGGTTTTAGGGTTTCTTCGGGTTTTAGGGTTAGGTACTAGGATTTTAGGTTATGGTTTAGGGTTTTTTTAGGTTTAGGGTTTTAGGTTAAGGGTTTTATCTAGGTTTTTAGGGTTTAAGGCTTTTGGTTTTTTAGATTAAGGTTTTTATAGGTTTATGGTTTAGGACTTTGGTTTTTTTTGTGTGTGTTTTTAGGGTTCAGAATCTATGATTTAGGGCTTTATAGGGTTTAGAGCATAGAGTTTCTTAGGTTTAGGGGTTTTTGGGAATTCTTAGTGTTTTTAAGGGTTAAGTGTTTCTTAGGATTTCTTAGGCTTGATGGTTTAGAGCTTTGGGTTTTGTAGGGGTTTTAAATGGTTTTTAGGGTTTATTCTAGGGTTTGTAGAATTTAGGGTTTCTTAAGAATTAGGGTTTACGATTTCTTAGGGGTTTATGTTTAGAATTTAGAGTTTTAGTTTATGATTTAGGGTTTAGGGCCTACAATTTTTTTAGGTTGACAGTTTTAGTTTAAGGGTTTTATTTATGTTTTTAGGGTTTAGAGCTTAGGGTTTTTAGGGACTTAGGATTTATAGGATTTAGGGTTACTTAAGCATTAGGGTTAGGGTTTCTTAGGATTTTAGGTTTAGGATTTAGGATTTTAGGTTAGGGTTTAGGGGTTAGGGCTTTGGTTTTTTTTTAGGTTTAAGGTTTTAGGTGAAGGGTTTTATCTAGGATTTTACGGTTTAGGGCTTAAGGTTTTTTAGGGTTTAATAGGTTTATGGTTTAGGGATTAGGGTTTTTTATGTGTTTTTGAGGATTTAGTATTTACGCTTAAGGGATTTATATGGTTTAGAGATTAGATTTTTTTTAGGTTTAGGTATTTTAAAGATGTAAGTCTGTCTTAGGTTAGGGCTTAGGGTTTTTTGTGTTTTTTAGGTTTAGGGTTTAAATATTTTTAGGATTTAGGGGTTAGAGCTTAGGGTTTTGTAGGGGTTATAAATGGGTTTTAGAGTTTATTTTAGGGTTTATAGAATTTTGGGTTTCTTAAGGTTTAGGGTTTAGGGTTTCTTAGGGTTTAGGGTTTCTTAGGGTTTTAGGTTTATGGTTTTAGGATTGGGTTTAGGGTTTTAAGTTAAGGGTTTTTATCTAGGTTTAGGGTCTTAGGTTAAGGGTTTTATCTAGGTTTATAGGGTTTAGTGCTTGGCTTTTTTTAGGTTATGTTTTTTTTTGTGTTTATTAGGTTAAGGGTTTAGGGTTTAAGGTTTTTTTTTTAATGTTTTTTAGGGTTTAGCATATTCGGTTTAGGGATTTATATGGGTTAGAGTTTAGAAATTTCTAGGTTTAGGGGTTTTCGGGTTTTTAAGGGTTAAGTGTTTCTTAGGGTTTTTTTAGGGTTAAGGGCATAGGGTGCTTTGTGTGTTTTAGGTTTAGCGTTAACAACTTTTTAGGATTTAGATTTTAGATCTTTGGGTTTGATTGATGTTTTCAATTGTTTTTTTGGGTTTAGTTTAAGGTTTAGAGGATTTAGTGTTTCTGAAGGTTTAGAGTTTTAGGTTTAGGATATAGGGTTTTAGGCTAGGGTTCAGGGTTTAGGGCTTAGAGTTTTTTTAGGTTTAGGGTTTTATCTAGGTTTTTAGGGTTAAGGGCTTTGGGTTTTATAAGTTTAAGGTTTTTAAGGGTTTCTAGATTTAGGGTTTAGGGCTTAGTTTTTTTTGTATTTTTTAGGGTTTAGCATATACGATTTAGGGTTTATAGGGCTTAGAGCTTAGAGTTTTTTTTTATGTTTAGGGGTTTTTGGGTTTTTTAGGGTTTTTAAGGATTAAGTGCTTCTTAGGGTTTGGGTTTTTGTGTTTTTTATGCTTAGGGTTATGGATTCTTAGGATTTAGGGTTTAGAGCATAGCGTTTTGGAGGGGTTTTAAATGGGTTTTGGGGTTTATTGGATTAGGGTTTCTTAAGGTTTAGGGTTTAGGGTTTCTTATGGTTTTAGATTTTGGATGTAGGGTTTTAGGTTTGGGTTTGGAGTGTTGGGCTTAGGGTTTTTATAGGTTTAGTGTTTTAGGTTAAGGGTTTTATCTATGTTTTTAGGATTTAGTGCTTTTGGTTTTTTAGGTTTTTTTTGGGTTTTATAGGTTAAGGGTTTAGAGCATAGTTTTTTGTTTGTGTTTTTAGTGTTTAGCATACACGGTTTTGGGATTTATAGGGTTTAGAGCTTAGAGTTTTTAAGGTTTAGTGGTTTTTCGGTCTTTAGGGTTTTTAAGGGTTAAGGATTTCTTAGTGTTTTTTAGGATTTATGGCTTAGGTTTTTTTAATGTTTTTTAGATTTAGCGCTTACGGATTTTTAGGATTTAGGGTTTAGAGCTTAGGGTTTTGTAGGGATTTTAAATTGTTTATAGCGTTTATTTTAGGGTTTTAGGATTTAGGGTTTCTTAAGGTTTAAGATTTAGGATTTAGGGTTTTAGGTTAGGGTTTAGGGTTTAGGACTAGAGTTTTTTAAAATTTAGGGTTTAGGACTAGAGGTTTTTAAAATTTAGGGTTTTAGGTTAAGGGTTTTATCTAGGTTTTTCGGGATAGGGGCTTTGGGTTTTTAAGGATTAAGTGTTTCTTAGGTATTTTTTGGGTTTATAGGGTTTAGGGCTTAGGGTTTTTTTGGTTTAGTATGTATATATTTTAAGGTTTAAAGCTTTAGATCTTAGGGTTTTGTAGTGGTTTTAAATGGTTTATAGGGTTTATTTTAGGGTTTATTGGATTTATGGTTTCTTTAAGTTTAGGCTTTAGGGTATCTTGGGGTTTTAGGTTTAGTATTTAGGGTTTTAGGTTAGGGTTTAGGGTTTAGGTCTTAGTTTTTTTTTAGATTTAGGGTTTTAGGTTAAGGGTTGTATCTAGGATTTTAACATTTAGGGTTTTGGGTTTTTTAGATCAAGATTTCTTAGGATTTTATAGGTTTAGGGTTTATGGCTTATTTTTTTTTGTCTTTTTTAGGGTTTAGCATATACGATTTAGGGATTTATAGGGTTTTGGGCTTAGAATTTTCTAGGTTTAGGGGTTTTTCTATTTTTAAGGTTTTTTTTTGTTTAAGTGTTTCTTAGGGTTTAGGTTTTAGGGCTTAGTTTTTTGTTTTTTTTTTAGGTTTTGGGTTTATGGATATTTGGGATTTAGGGTTTAGAGCTTCGGGATTTGTAAGGGTTTTAAATAGTTTTTAGAATTTATTTTAGGGTTTATAGGATTTATGGTTTCTTAAGGTTTAGGGTTTCTTAGGGGTTTAGGTTTAGGATCTAGGTTTTTAGTGTTTAGGGCTTCGGGTTTTTTAGGTTAAGGTTTGTTAGGATTTTATAGGTTTAGGGCTGAGGCCTTATGTTTTTTTTTGTGGTTTTTAAGGTTTAGCATATATGATTAAGAACTTTATAGGGTTTAGAGCTTAGAGATTTTTAGGTTTAGGGGTTTTTTAGGGTTAAGTGTTACTTAGGGTTTTCTTGGGTTTAGGGTTGAGGGCTATGTTTTTTTTTTGTGTTTTTTAGGTTTAAGGTTCACAGATTTTTAGGATTTAGAGCTTAGGGTGTGGTAGAGGTTTTAAACGGGTTTTAGGGTTTATTTTAGGGTTTATAGTATTTAGGGTTTCTTAAGGTTTAGGGTTTATTAGGGTTTTAGGTTAGGGTTTATTGTTTAGGTTTAAAGTTTTTTATGTTTAGGGTTTTAGGTTAAGGGTTTTATCTAGGTTTTTAGGGTTTAGGGCTTTGATTTTTTAGGTTAAGGTTTATTAGGGTTTTATAGTTTTATGGTTTAAGGTTTAGGGCTTAGGTTTTTTTTTTGGTTTAGGGTTTTAGGTTTACATTTTTATCTAGGTTTTTAAGGTTTACGACTTAGGGTTTTTTTAGGTTTAGGGTTTTAGGTTAAGGGTTCTTCTAGGTTTTTAGGGTTTAGGGTTTTGGGGTTTTTAGGTTATGGTTTTGAAGGGCTTTATAGGTTTAGGGTGTACGGCGAAGGTTTTTTTGTGTTTCTTAGGATTTAGCATATATGATTTAGGGCTTTATATGGTTTAGAGCTTATATTTTATATGTTTAGGGGTTTTGGGTTTTTAGGATTTTTATAGGTCGAGGGTGTAGGGCTTAGGTTTTTTTAGGTTTAGTGTTTTAGGTTAAGGGTTTTATCTAGGTTTTTAGGGTTTAGGGCTTTGGGTTTTTTAAGTTAATTTTTTTTAGGGTTTTATAGGTTTAGGATTTAGGGCTTAGGGTTTATTTTTGTGTTTTTTAGGGTTTAGCATATATGATTTAGGGATTTATAAAGTTTAGAGCTTAAAGTTTTTTAGGTTTAGGGGTTTTTGGGTTTATTAGTGTTTTTTAAGGGAGAAGTGTTTCTTATGGTTTTTTAGGGTTTAGGTATTAGTTTTTTTTTATGTTTAAGGTTTACGGATTTTTAGCATTTAGGGTTTAGAGGTTAGGATTTTGTAGGGATTTAAAATGATTTTGTAGGGATTTAAAATGATTTTTATGGCTTATTTTAGGGTTTCTTTAGGTTTAAGGTTTAGGGTTTTTTAAGGTTTAGGTTTAGGATTTAGGATATTAGGTTAGGGTTTATGGTTGGTCTTAGGGTTTTTTAGGTATGGGGTTTAGGTCTTAGGGTTTCTTTAGGTTTAGAGTTTTATTTTATGGGTTTTATCTAGGTTTTTAGGATTAAGGGCTTAGGGTTTTTAAGGTTTAGGGTATTAGGTTAAGGGTTTTCTCTAGGTTTTTTGGTTTTTTAGGTTAATGTTTTTAAATGTTTTATAGGTTAAGGGTTCAGGGCTTAGGGTTTTTTATTTAGTTTTTTTAGGGTTTAGCATATTTGATCTAGGGCTTTATAAGGTTTAGAGCTCAGAGTTTTTTAGGTTTAGGGTTTTTTAATAATTTTTAAGGGTTAAGTGTTTCTTAGGGTTTTTAAGGTTTAGGGGTTAGGGCTTAGGATTTTTTTTGTGTTTTTAGGGTTAGGGTTTGCGGATATTCAGGATATAGGGATTAGAGCTTCGTGTTTTTAGGGTTTATAGGATTTAGGGTTTCTTAAGGTTTATGGTTTAGGGTTTTAGGTTAGGGTTTAGGGATTAGGGCTTAGGGTTTTAGGTTATGGTTTAGGAATTAGGTTTATGGGTTTTTTGGAGTTTTTAAGGGTTTAAAGGGTTAAGTGTTTCTTCGGCTTTTTTATGGTTTAGGGTTTAGGGATTATGTTTTTTTTGTGTGGTTTTTAGGTTTAGAGTTTAAAGATTTTTAGGATTTAGGGTTTAGATCTTAGTGTTTTTTGGGGTTTTAAATTATTTTAAGGGTTTATAGGATTTAGGGTTTCTTAAGGTTTAGTCTTTAGGGTTTCTTAGGATTTTATGTTAGGATTTAGGGTTTTACGTTAGGATTAAGGGTTTCGAGTTAGGGTTTTATAAGGTTTAAGGTTTTATGTTTGGGTTTTTAAGGTTTAGTGCTTTGGATTTTTTAGGTTAAGGTTTTTTGGGTTTTATAGGTGTAATGTTTAGGGCTTACGGTTTTTGTTTTTTTATATTTTTTAGGATTTATCATATACAATTTAGGGCTTTATAGGATTTAGAGCTTAGAGTTGTCGGTTTTGGGATTTTTGGGTTTTTTAGGGTTTTTAAGGGTTAAGTGTTTCTTAGGGTTCTTTAGTGTTTAGGGTTTAGGGCTTAGTTGGTTTTTGTGTTTTTTAGGTATAGGGTTTTTTGGGTTTTTTTAGGGCTTGTAAGGGTTTAGTGTTTCTTAGGGTTTTCTTGGATTTAGGGCTTAAGGCTTAGTTTTTTTTTGTGTGTTTTTCAGGTTTAAGGTTTACAATTTTTTAGGATTTAACGTTTAGAGCATAGGGTTTTGTGGGGTTTTTAAATGCTTTTAGGGTTTATAGGACTTAGGGTTATTGAAGGTTTAGGGTTTAGGGTTTCTTAGGGTTTTAGGTTTAGGACTAGGTTTTTGTGTTTTTTAGGGTTTAGCATATACAATTTAGGGCTTTATAAGGTTTAGAGCTTAGAGTTTTTTAGATACAGGGGTTTATATGTTTTTTTAGGGTTTTTAAGGGTTAAGTGTTTCTTAGGGTTTTTAGAGTTTATGATTTAGAGATTATGGTTTTTAGGGGTTTTAAATGGTTTTTAGGGTTATAGGATTGACGGTTTCTTAAGGTTTAAGGTTTAGGGTTTCTTAGGGATTTAGGTTTAGGATTTATAGATTTAGGTTAGGGTTTAGGGTTTAGGGATTAGGTTTTTTTTAGGTTTAGGGTTTTAGGTTAAAGGTTATATTTAGGTTTAGGGTTTTAGGTTAAGGGTTATATTTAGGTATCTAATGTTTAGGGCTTTGTGTTTTTTAGGTTATGGTTTTTTATGATTTTATAGGTTTAGGGTTTAGGGCTTAGCATTTTTTTGTGTTTTCTAGGGTTTATCATATATGAGTTTTTTAGGTTTGGGGGTTATTGGGTTTTTTAGGGTTTTTAAGAGTTAAGTGTTTCTTAGGGTTCTTTAGGGTTTAGGGATTAGGTTTTTTTTTGTGTTTTTTAGGCTTAGGGTTTACTAATTCTTAGGATTTTGGGATTAGAGCTTAGGGATTTTTAGGGGCTGTAAATGGTTATAATGGTTTATTTTAGGGTTTATAGGATTTTGGGTTTCTTAAGGTTTAGGATTAGGGTGTCTTAGGGTATTAGATTTAGGATTAAGGGTTTTTGGGTAGGATTTAGGGTTTAGGGCTTAGGGTTATTTTAGGTTTAGGGTTTCAGGTTAAGGGTTTTATCTAGGTTCTTAGGGATTAGGGCTTTGAGTTTTTTAGGATTTTATAGGTTTAGGGTTTAGGGATTAGGATTTTTTTTAATGTATTTTTAGGGTTTAGCATATACAATTTAGGGATTTAAAGGGTTTAGAGCTTCGAGTTTTTTTAGGTTTAGGATTTTTTAAGGGTTAAGTGTTTCTTAGGGTTTACGGCTTAGGTTTTTTTTTGTGTTTTTTAGGTTTAGGGTTTATAGATTTTAAGCATTTAGGTTTAGAGCTTAGGGTTTTTAGGGGTTTTAAATCGTTTTAGGGTTTATTTTAGGGGTTATAGGATTTAGGGTTTATTATTTTTAGGGTTTAGGGTTTTAGTTTAGGGTTTAGAGGTTTTTTAGGTTTAGGGTTTTAGGTTAAGGATTTAGGGTTTTAGATTTAGGATTTAGTGTTTTAGGTTTGTGTTTAAAGTTTTAGGTTAAGGTTTTGGGGTTTTTTAGGTTTAGGGTTATAGGTTAAGGATTTTATTTAGATTTTTATGGTTTAGGGATTTGGGTTTTTTAGGTTTATGGTTTAGGGCTTAGGTTTCTTTTGTGTTTTTAGGGTTTATCAAGAACGATTTTGGGCTTTATAGAGTTTAGAGCTTAGAGTTTTTTAGGTTTAGGGTTTTTCGGGTTTTTAGGGATTTTAAGGGTTAAGTGTTTCTTAGGATTTAAGGTTTTAGACTTAGCGTTTTTTGTGTTTTTTAGATTTAGGGTTTACGGATGTTTAGGATTTAGGGTTTCGAGCTTAATGCTTTTTAGGGGTTTTAAATGGGTTTTAGGGATTATAGAATTGAGGGTTTCATAAGGTTTATGATTTAGGGTTTTTCTAGGTTAAGCTTTTTTCTTGGTCTTTAGGGTTTAGGACTTTGGGTTTTTTTGGTTAAGGGCTTTAGGGTTTTATAGGTTTACGGTTTACGGCTTAGGTTTTTTTTTTTGGTTTAGCATATAAGATTTAGGGATTTATAGGGTTTAGAGCTAAGAATTTTTTTAGGTTTAGTGGTTTTTGGGTTTTTAGGGTTTTTAAGGCTTAAGTGTTTCTTAGGTTGTTTTTGCGATTCGGGTTTAGGGCTTATGGTTTTTAAAAATATTTTTTAGGTTTAGGGTTTGCGGATTTTTAAGATTTTGGGTTTAGAGTTTAGGGTTTTGTGGTGGCTATAAATGGTTTTAAGGGTTTATTTTAGGATTTAGGGTTTCTTAAAGTTTAGGGTTTAGGGTTTCTTAGGGTTTTAGGTTTAGGATTTAGGGTTTTAGGTTATGGTTTAGGGTTTAGGGTTTAGGGTTTAGGGCTTAGGTTTTTTTAGGTTTAGAGTTTTACGTTAAGGGTTTATCAAGGCTTTTAGGATTTAGGGCTTTGGGTTTTTTAGGTTAAGGTTTTATAGCTTTTATAGGTTTAGGGTTTAGGGCTTATGGATTTTTCTGTTATTTAGGGTTTAGCATATACCTTTTAGGGCTTTATAGTGTTTAGAGCTTACAGTAATTTTGAGGTTTAGGAATTTTTGGGTTCTTTAGGATTTTTAAGGGTTAAGTATTTCTTAGGGTTTTGGGCTTAGGAATTTTTGTGTTTTTTAGGCTTAGGGTTTATGGATTTTTATGATTTAGGGTTTAGAGCTTAGGATTTTGTAGGGGTTCAAATTTTTTTTTAGGGTTTATAAGATTTAGGGTTTTATAAGGTTTACTGTTTAGCGTTTCATAGGGTTTTAGGTTTATGTTTTAGGGTTTTAATGTTTAGGGTTTAGGGCTTATGTTTTATTTAGGTTTAGGGTTTTAGGTTAAGGGTTTTATTTAGGTTTTCAGGGTTTAGGGCTTTGGGTTTTTTAGGTTAAGATTCTTTAGGGTTTTATAGGTTTAGGATTGAGGGCTTGGGATTTTTTTCGGTATTTTTTAGTGTTTACCATATACTATTTAGGGCTTTATAGGGTTTAGATCTTTGAGTTTGTTAGGTTTAGGGTTTTTTGTGTTTTTTAAAGGTTTTTATGGGTTAAGTGTTTCTTAGGCTTTAGGGATTTTTTTTTGTCTTTTTTAGGTTTAGGGTTTGCGGATTTTTAGGATTTAGGGTTTAGATCTTAGAGTTTTGTATGGGTTTAGAATGATTTTTCAGATTTATTTTGGGTTCATTGGATTTAGGGTTTTTTAAGATTTAGGGTTTCTTAGGGTTTTAGGTTTAGGATTTAGGGTTTTTTAAGATTTAGGGTTTCTTAGGGTTTTAGGTTTAGGATTTAGGGTTTTAGGTTTAGGATTTAGGGTTTTAAATTAAGGTTTAAGGTTTTTGGACTTCGGGTCTTTTAGGTTTAAGGGTTTTATCTAGGTTTTTGGGGTTTTAGGTTAGGGCTTAGTCTTTTTTTGTGCTTTTTAGGTTTAGAATTTACGGATATTTAGGATTTGGGGTTTAGAGATTTGGTTTTGTAGGGGTTTTAAATATGGGTTAGGGTTTATTGTATCATTTATAGGATTTAGGGTTTCTTAAGTTTTATACTTTAAGGTTTCTTAGGGTTTTAGGTTTAGTAATTAGGGTTTTTGGTTAGGTTGTAGGGTTTAAGGCTTAGGTTTTTTTTAGATTTAGGGTTATAGGTTATGGGTTTTATCTAGGTTTTTAGAATTTAGGGCTTTGGTTTTTATTTTTGGTATTTAGGGTTTAGCGTATACGATTTAGGGGTTTATAGGGTTTAGAGCTTAGTGTTTTTAGGTTTAGGTTTTTTTTAGGGTTTTTAACGGTGAAGTGTTTTTTATGGTTTAGGGTTTAGGATTTATGTTTTATTTTGTGTTTTTTAGGTTTAGGGTTTATGGATTTTTAGGATTTAGGATTTAGATCTTAGTGTTTTGTAGGGCTTTTAAATGATTTTAAGGGTTTATAGGATTTAGGGTTTCTTACGGTTTAGTTTTTAGGGTTTCTTAGGATTTTATATTAGGGTTTAGGGTTTTACGTTAGGGCTAAGGGTTTTGAGTTAGGGTTTTATTAGGTTTAGGGTTTTATGTTAGGGTTTTTAAGGTTCAGTGCTTAGGGTTTTTTAGGTTAAGGTTTTTTGGGTTTTATAGGTTTAATGTTTAGGGCTAACGGTTTTTGTTTTTTTGATTTTTTTAGGATTTAGCATATATGATTTAGGGCTTTATAGGATTTAGAGCTTAGAGTTTTGTCGGTTTTGGGATTTTAGGGTTTTTAAGGGTTAAGTGTTTCTTAGGGTTCTTTAGGGTTTAGGGCTTAGTTTTTTTTTGTGTTTTTTAGGTATAGGGTTTTTTGTGTTTTTTAGGGCTTGTAAGGGTTTAATGTTTCTTTGGGTTTTCTAGGATTTAGTATTTAGGGCTTAACTTTTTTTTTGTGTTTTTCAGGTTTAAGGTTTACAATTTTTTAGGATTTAACGTTTAGAGCATAGGGTTTTGTGGGGGGTTTTAAACGCTTTTTAGGGTTTACATTAGGGTTTATAGGAATTAGGGTTATTTAAGGTTTAGGGTTTAGGATTTCTTAGGGTTTTGGGTTAGGATTAGGGTTTTTTGTGTTTTTTAGGGTTTATCATATACAATTTAGGGCTTTATAAGGTTTAGAGCTTAGAGTTTTTTAGGTACAGGGGTTTATATGTTTTTTTAGGGGTTTTAAAGGTTAAGTGTTTCTTAGGGTTTATGATTTAGAGATTAGGGTTTTTAGGGGTTTTAAAGGGTTTTTAGGGTTATAGGATTGAGCGTTTCTTAAGGTTTAGGGTTTCTTAGGGTTTTAAGTTTAGGATTTATTGTTTTAGGTTAGGTTTTAGGGTTTAGGGCTTAGTATTTTTTTAGGTTTAGGGCTTTAGGTTAAAGGTTATATTTAGGTTTAGGATTTTAGGTTAAGGTTTATATTTAGGTATCTAAGGTTTAGGGCTTTGGGTTTTTTAGGTTATGGTTTTTTATGATTTTATAGGTTTAGGGTTTAGAGCTTAGTGTTTTTTTGTGTTTTCCAGGGTTTAACATATATGATTTTGGGCTTTATTAGGTTTAGAGCTTAGAGTTTTTTTAGGTTTAGGGGTTATAGGGTTTTTTAGGGTTTTGGGTTTTTAAGGGTTAAGTGTTTCTTAGGGTTCTTTAGGATTTAGGGCTCAGTTTTTTTTTGTGTTTTTTATGCTTAGGGTTTACTAATTCTTAGGATTTTGGGATTAGAGTTTAGGGTTTTTTAGGGGCTTTAAATGGTTTTAAGGGTTTATTTTAGGGTTTAAATGATTTAGGGTTTCTTAAGGTTTAGGATTAGGGTGTCTTAGGGTATTATATTTAGGATTAAGGGTTTTTGGGTAGGATTTAGGGTTTAGGGCTTAGGGTTATTTTAGGTTTAGGGTTTCAGGTTAAGGGTTTTATATAGGTTCTTAGGGATTAGGGCCTTTGAGTTTTTTAGGCTTTTATAGGTTTAGGGTTTAGGGATTAGGGGTTTTTTTTAATGTATTTTTTGGGTTGAGCATATACAATTTAGGGCTTTAAAAGGTTTAGAGCTTCGAGTTTTTTTAGGTTTAGGGTTTTTTAAAGGTTAAGTGTTTCTTAGGGTTTATGGCTTAGGTTTTTTTTTGTGTTTTTTAGGTTTATGGTTTACAAATTTTTAGCATTTAGGGTTTAGAGTTTAGGGTTTTTAGGTGTTTTAAATGGTTTTAGGGTTTATTTTAGGGGTTGTAGGATTTAGGGTTTCTTATTTTTAGGGTTTAGGGTTTTAGTTTAGGGTTTAGAGGTTTTTTAGGTTTAGGGTTTTAGGTTAAGGATTTAGAGTTTTAGATTTAGTATTTAGTGTTTTAGGTTAGGGTTTGGAGTTTTTTTAGGTTTAGGGTTATATGTTAAGGATTTTATCTAGATTTTTATGGTTTAGGGATTTGGGTTTTTTAGGGTTTTATAGGTTTATGGTTCAGGGCTTAGGTTTCTTTTGTGTTTTTTTAGGGTTTATCAAGTACGATTTAGGGCTTTATAGAGTTTAGAGCTTAGAGCTTTTTAGGTTTAGGAGTTTTTGGGGTTTTAGGGATTTTAAGGGTTAAATGTTTCTTAGGGTTTAAGGTTTTGGACTTGGGGTTTTTTGTGTTTTTTAGATTTGGGGTTTACGGATGTTTAGTATTTAGGGTTTCAAGCTTAGTGCTTTTTAGGGGTTTTAAATGGGGTTTAGGGTTTATAGGATTTAGGGTTTCTTAAGGTTTATGATTTAGGGATTTTTTAGGTTAAGGTTTTTTCTTTGTTTTTAGGGTTTAGGACTTTGGGTTTTTTAGGTTAAGGGTTTACGGCTTAGATTTTTTTTTTGTGTTTTTTTTGGTTTAGCATATACGATTTAGGGAATTATCGGGTTTAGAGCTAAAAAATTTTTTAGGTTTAGTGGTTTTTGGGTTTTTTGGGTTTTTTGGGTTTTTAAGGCTTATGTGTTTCTTAGGGTTTTTTAGTGTTTTGGGTTTAGGGCTTATGGTTTTTTTTAAAAATCTTTTTTAGGTATAGGGTTTACAGATTTTTTGGATTTAGGGTTTTGTGCTGGCTATAAATGGTTTTTAGGGTTTATTTTAGGGTTTATAGGATTTAGGGTTTCTTAGGATTTTAGGTTTAGGATTTAGGGTTTTAGGTTATGGTTTAGGGTTTAGGGCTTAGGTTTTTTTAGGTTTAGAGTTTTACGTTAAGGTTTTTTATCCAGGCTTTTAGGGTTTAGGGCTTTGGGTTTTTTAGGTTATGGTTTTATAGTTTTTATAGGTTTAGGGTTTAGAGCTTAGGATTTTTGTGTTATTTAGGGTTTAGCATATACCTTTTAGGGCTTTATAGTGTTTAAAGCTTATAGTAATTTTGAGGTTTAGGAATTTTTGGGTTCTTTAGGATTTTTAAGGGTTAAGTATTTCTTGGGGTTTAGGGGTTAGGATTTTTTGTGTTTGTTAGGTTTAGGGTTTATGGATTTTTTATGTTTGTTAGGTTTAGGGTTTATGGATTTTTATGATTTAGGGTTTAGAGCTTAGGATTGTGTAGGGGTTTTTAAAAAAAATTAGGGTTTATTTTAGGCTTTATTAGATTTAGGGTTTTATAAAGTTTACTGTTTAGGGTTTCATAGGGTTTTAGGTTTATGTTTTAGGGTTTTAAGGTTTAGGGTTTAGGGCTTAGGTTTTATTTAGGTTTAGGGTTTTAGGTTAAGGGTTTTATTTAGGTTTTCAGGGTTTAGGGCTTTGGGTTTTTTGGGTTAAGATTTTTTAAGGTTTTATAGGTTTAGGATTGAGGACTTAGGATTTTTTTTGGTATATTGTAGGGTTTACCATATACTATTTAGGGCTTTATAGGGTTTAGATCTTTGAGTTTGTTAGGTTTGGGGGTTTTTGTATTTTTTAAAGGTTTTTATGGGTTAAGTGTTTCTTAGGGTTTAGGCTTTAGTGATTTTTTTTTTGTATTTTTTAGGTTTAGGGTTTGCGGATTTTTAGGATTTAGGGTTTAGATCTTAGAGTTTTGTAGGGGTTTGGAATGGTTTTTCGGATTTATTTTAGGGTTCATAGGATTTAGGGTTTTTTAAGGTTTAGGGTTTCTTAGGGTTTTAGGTTTAGGATTTAGGGTTTTAGATTAGAGTTTAGGGTTTTTGGAGTTCGGGTTTATTAGGTTTGGGGTTTTCGGTTAAGAGTTTTATCTAGGTTTTTGGAGTTGGTTTTTTTTTTGTGCTTTTTAGGTTTAGGATTTACGGATATTTAGGATTTAGGGTTTAGAGCTTTGGTTTTGTAGGGGTTTTAAATGGAGTTTAGGGTTTATTTTATGGTTTATAGGATTTAGGGTTTCTTAAGGTTTAAGCTTTAAGGTTTCATAGGATTTTAGGTTTAGGATTTAGGGTTTTTGGTTAGGTTGTAGGGTTTAGGGCTTAGAGTTTTTTTAGATTTAGGGTCTTAGGTCAAGGGTTTTATCTAGGTTTTTAGGATTTAGGGCATTGGTTTTTAGGGTTTAGCGTATACGATTTATGGCTTTATAGGGTTTAGAGCTTAGTGCTTTTTAGGTTTAGGTTTTTTTTGATGGTTTTTAAGGGTGAAGTGTTTCTTAGGGTTTTTTGGGTTTAGGGTTTAGGGCTTAGGTTTTTTTTTGTGTTTTTTAGATTTAGGGTTTATGGATTTTTAGGATTTAGGATTTAGATCTTAGGGTTTTGTAGGGCTTTTAAATGATTTTAAGGGTTTATAATAGTGTTTATAGGATTTAGGGTTTCTTAAGGTTTAGTCTTTAGGCTTTCTTAGGATTTTATGTTAGGATTTAGGGTTTTACGTTAGGGTTAAGGATTTTGAGTTAGGGTTTTATTAGGTTTAGGGTTTTATGTTAGGGTTTTTAAGGTTTAGTGCTTTGGGTTTTTTCAGTTAAGGTTTTTTGGGTTTTACAGGTTTAATGTTTAGGGATTACGGTTTTTGTTTTTTTGAATTTTTTAGGATTTACCATGTACGATTTAGGGCTTTATAGGATTTAGAGCTTAGAATTTTTTCGGTTTTGGGATTTTTGGGTTTTTTTAGGATTTTTAAGGGTTAAGTGTTTCTTAGGGTTCTTTAGGGTTTAGGGTTTAGGGCTTAGGTTTTTTTTGTATTTTTTTAGGTATAGGGGTTTTTGGTTTTTTTAGGGCTTGTAAGGGTTTAGTGTTTCTTAGGGTTTTCTAGGATTTAGGATTTAGGGCTTAGGTTTTTTTGTGTATGTTTTTCAGGTTTAAGGTTTACAATTTTTTAGGATTTAGCGTTTAGAGCATAGGGTTTTGTGGGGGTTTTAAACGCTTTTTAGTGTTTACATTTGGGTTTATAGGAGTTAGGGTTATTTCAGGTTTAGGGTTTAGGATTTCTTAGGGTTTTAGGGTTAGGATTAGGGGTTTTTGTGTTTTTTAGGATTTAGCATATACAATTTAGGGCTTTATAAGGTTTAGAGCTCAGAGTTTTTTAGGTACAGGGGTTTATATGATTTTTAGGGTTTTTAAGGGTTAGGTGTTTCTTAGGGTTTTTAGGGTTTATGGTTTAGAGATTAGGGTTTTTAAGGGTTAGGTGTTTCTTAGGGTTTTTAGGGTTTATGGTTTAGAGATTAGGGTTTTTAGGGGTTTAAAATGGTTTTTAGGGTTATTGATTGAAGGTTTCTTAAGGTTTAAGGTTTAGGGTTTCTTAGGGTTTTAGGTTTAGGGTTTTAGGTTAAAGGTTATATTTCGGTTTAGGTTTTAGGTTAAGGGTTATATTTAGGTATCTAAGGTTTAGGGCTTTGGGTTTTTTAGGTTTTGGTTTTTTATGATTTTATAGGTTTAGGGTTTAGGGCTTAGCATTTTTTTGTGTTTTCTAGGGTTTAGCATATATGATTTAGGGATTTATAGGGTTTAGAGCTTAGAGTTTTTTAGGTTTAGGGGTTATTGGAATTTTTAGGGTTTAGGGGTTATTGGGATTTTTAGGGTTTTTAAGGGTTAAGTGTTTCTTACGGTTCTTTAGGGTTTAGGGTTTAGGGATTAGGTTTTTTTTTTTGTGTTTTTTAGGCTTAGGGTTTACTGATTCTTAGGATTTTTGGGATTAAAGTTTAGGGTTTTTTAAGTTCTTTAAATGGTTTTAAGGGTTTATTTTAGGGATTATAGGTTTTAGGGTTTCTTAAGGTTTAGGATTAGGGTGTCTTAGGGTATTAGATTTAGGATTAAGGGTTTTTGGGTAGGATTTAGGGTTTAGGGCTTAGGGTTATTTAGGTTTAGGATTTCAGGTTAAGGGTTTTATCTAGGTTCTTAGGGATTAGGGCTTTGAGTTTTTTAGGTTAAGGGTTTTAGGATTTTATAGGTTTAGGGTTTAGGGATTAGGGTTTTTTTTAATGTATTTTTAGGGTTTAGCATATACAATTTAGGGCTTTAAAGGGTTTACAGTTTCGAGTTTTTTTAGGTTTAGGAGTTTTTAAGGGTTAAGTGTTTCTTAGGGTTTACGTCTTAGGGTTTTTTTTTGTGATTTTTAGGTTTAGGGTTTACATATTTTTAGGATTTAGGGTTTAGAACTTAGGGTTTTTAGCGGTTTTAAATGGTTTTAGGGTTTATTTTAGGGGTTATAGGATTTAGGGTTTATTATTTTTAGGGTTTAGGGTTTAGAGGTTTTTTAGGTTAAGGATTTAGGGTTTTAGATTTAGGATTTAGTGTTTTAGGTTTGTATTTAAAGGTTTAGGTTAGGGTTTAGTGTTTTTTTAGGTTTAGGGTTATAGGTTAAGGATTTTATCTAGATTTTTATGGTTTAGGGATTTGGGTTGATTAAGGTTTTATAGGTTTATGGTTCAAGGCTTAGGTTTCTTTTGTGTTTTTTACTGTTTATCAAGTACGATTTAGGGCTTTATAGAGTTTAGAGCTTAGAGTTTTTTAGGTTTAGGGGTTTTTGGATTTTTATGAATTTTAAGGGTTAAGTGTTTCTTATAGTTTAAGGTTTTGGACTTGGGTTTTTTTTTGTTTTTTAGATTTAAGGTTGACAGATGTTTAGGATTTAGGGTTTCGAGCTTAGTGATTTTTAGGGGTTTTAAATGGGATTTAAGGTGTATAGTATTTAGGGTTTCTTAAGGTTTATGATTTAGGGTTTTTTTAAGTTAAGCTTTTTTCTTGATTTTTAGGGTTTGGGACTTTGGGTTTTTTAGATTTAGGGTTTTTAGGGATTACGGCTAAGGGTTTTTTTTGTGTTTTTTTGGTTTAGCATATACGATTTAGGGATTTATATGGTTTAGAGCTAAGAATTTTTTTAGGTTTAGTGGTTTTTGGGTTTTTAGGGTTTTTAAGGCTTAAGTGTTTCTTAGGGTTTTTTTAGCGTTTCGGGTTTAGGGCTTATGTTTTTTTTAAAATCTTTTTTAGGTTTAGGGTTTACGGATTTTTAGGATTTTGGGTTTAGAGTTTAGGGTTTTGTTTTGGCTATAAATGGTTTTTAGGGTTTATAGGATTTAGGGTTTCTTAAAGTTTAGGGTTTAGGGTTTCTTAGGGTTTTAGGTTTAGGA
This sequence comes from Solanum chiquidenum, assembly GCA_029582725.1. Classification (NCBI taxonomy): domain Eukaryota; kingdom Viridiplantae; phylum Streptophyta; class Magnoliopsida; order Solanales; family Solanaceae; genus Solanum; species Solanum chiquidenum. Next base: position 7,225 of record JAJOOS010001030.1, on the reverse strand, counting down.
TTTAGAATTTTAGGTTATGGTTTAGGGTTTAGGGCTTAGGCTTTTTTAGGTTTAGAGTTTTACGTTAAGAGATTTATCAAGGCTTTTAGGATTTAGGGCTTTGGGTTTTTTAGGTTAAGGTTTTATAGCTTTTATAGGTTTAGGGTTTAGAGCTTATGGATTTTTAGCATATACCTTTTAGGGCTTTATAGAGTTTAGAGCCTAGAGTAATTTTGAGGTTTAGGAGTTTTTGGGTTCTTTAGGATTTTTAAGGGTGAAGTATTTCTTAGGGTTTAGGGATTAGGGATTAGGGCTTTAGGTTAGAGTTTAGTAATAGTTTTATGGGTTTTTTGGAGTTTTTAAGGGTTTTAAGGGTTAAGTGTTTCTTAGGCTTTTTTATGGTTTAGGGTTTAGGGCTTAGTTTGTTTTTTTTGTGTTTTTTAGGTTTAGGGTTTACAGATATTTAGGATTTAGGGTTTAGATCTTAGTGTTTTTAGGGATTTTAAATTGTTTTAAGGGTTTATAGGATTTAGGGTTTCTTAAGGTTTAGGATTTTGGGTTTTGGGTTTTAGGTTTAGGATTTAGAGTTTTAGGTTATGGTTTAGGGTTTACAGTTTAGGATTTTTTTAGGTTTAGGGTCTTAGGTTATGGGTTTTATCTATGTTTTTAGGGTTTAGGGCCTTCGATTTTTTAGGTTATGGTTTTTTAGGATTTTTTTAGGTTTAGGGTTTAGAGTTTTGGGTTTTATTTGTGTGTTTAAGGGTTTAGAATATACGACTTAGGGCTTTATATGGTTTAGAACATAGATTTTTTTAGGTTTAGGTGTTTTTGGGTCTTTTTATGGGTTTTAAGGGTTAGGTGTTTCTTAGGGTTCTTCAGGGTTTAGGGTTTAGGCCTTAGGTTTTTATTTTTTTATTTTTTATGTTTTTAAGGTTTAGGATTTATGAATTTTTAGGATTTACTGTTTAGAGGTTAGGGTTTTGTAGGGGTTTTAATTGGGTTTTAGGGTTTACAGGATTTAGGGTCTTGTAGGTTTAGGGTTTAGGGTTTCTTAGGGTTTAAGGTTTTAGGTTTAGGATTTGTGTTTTAGGTTAATGGATTTATCTAGGTTTTTAGGGTTTAGGTCTTTGGGATTTTTTAGGTTAAGGATTTTTAGGGTATTATAGATTTATGGTTTACGACTTAGGTTTTTTCAGTGTTTTTAGGGTTTTTGTGTTTTTTAGGTTTAGTGTTTACAGATTTTTAGGATTTAGGGTTTAGAGCTTAGGGTTTTGGGGGTTTAAAATGGTCTTTAGGTTTCATTTTAGGGTTTATAGGATTTAGGGTTTCTTAAGGTTTAGGGTTTAGGGTTTCTTAGGGTCTTAGGTTAGGGTTTATGGTTTTAGGTTAGGGTTTAGGGTTTAGGGCTTAGGGTTTTATCTAGGTTTTTAGGGTTTAGTGCTTTGGATTTTTTAGGTTAATGTTTTTTTAGGGTTTTATAGGTTAAGGGTTTAGGCTTAGGTTTTTTTTGTGTGTTTTTAGGGTTTAACATATACAGTTTAGGGATTTATGGGCCTTAGAGCTTAGAGTTTTTAGGTTTATGTGTTTTATGGTTTTTTAGGGTTAACTGTTTCTTAGGGTTTAGGTCTTAGGTTTTTTTTGTTTTGTTTTTTAGGATTAGGGTTTACTAACTTTTAGGATTTAGGATTTAGAGCTTAGGGTTTTGTAGGGGTTTTAAATGGTTTTTAGGGTTTATTTTAGGGTTTATTGGATTTACAACTTTTTAATGTTTAGGGTTTTTTAGAGTTTTATGTGTAGTATTTAGCATTTTAGGTTAGGGTTTCGGGTTAAGGGCTAAGGGTTTTTTAGGTTTAGTGTTTTAGGTTAAGGGGTTTATCTTGGTTTCTAGGGTTAGGGGCTTTGGGTTTTTAAGATTATGGTTTTTAGGATTTTATAGGTTTAGGGTTTAGGGCTTAGGGTTTCTTTTTGTTTATTAGGGTTTATCATATACAATTTAGGGCTTTATAGGGTTTAGAGCTTAGAGGTGTTTAGGCTTAGGGGTTTTTGGGTTTTTAAGAATTAAGTATTTCGTAGGGTCTTTTAGGGTTTAGGGCTTAGGGTTTTTTTTGTGTTTCTTAGATTTACGGATTTTCAAGATATAGGGTATAGAGCTTAGGGTTTTGTAGGGATTTTAAATGGATTTTATGATTTATTTTAGGGTTTATAGGATTTCTTAAGGTTTATGGTTTCTTAGGGTTTTATGTTTAGAATTTAGGGCTTCAGTTTAGGGTTTAGGGCTTAGGATGTTTTCGTATTTCATAGGGTTTAGGGCTTATGTTTTTTTTTGTATGTTTTTAGGGTTTTTTAGGTTTAGGGGTTTTTCAAGGTTTTTAAGGGTTAAGTTTTTCTTAGGGTTATTTAAGATTTAGGGTTTAGGGCTTAGGGTGTTTTTTGTGTTTTTTAGGTTTAGGGTTTACAAATTTAGGGTTTAGAGCTTAGGGTCTTGTAGCGGTTTTAAATGGTTTTTAGGGTTTATAGGATTTAGGGTTTCTTAGGGTTTAGGTTTTAGGGTTTCTTAGGGTTTAAAGTTAGGGTTTAGGGATTAGGGCTTAGGGTTTTAGGTTAAGGGCTTAATCTAGGTTTTTAGGGTTTAGGGCTTTGGGTTTTTTAGGGTTTTATAAGTTCATGGTTTAGGGCTTAGTTTTTTTTTTTAATGTTTTCTAGGGTTTAACATATAAGATTTAGAGCTTGATAGGGTTTAGAGCTTAGAGGTTTTTAGGTTTAGGGGTTATTGGGTTTTGTTAGGGTTTTTAAGAGTTAAGTGTTCTTAGCATTTTTTAAGGTTAATGGTTTAGAGCTTAGGATTTTGTAGGGATTTTAAATGGTTTTTAGGGTTTATTTTTTTAGGATTTAGGGTTTCTTAAGTTTTAGGGTTTAGAGTTTCTTAAGGCTATAGGTTTAGGATTTAGAGTTTTAGGTTAGGGTTTAGGGTTTAGACCTTAGTTTTTTTTAGGTTTACTGTTTTAGGTTAAGGTTTTTATCAAGGTTTTAAGGGTTTAGTACTTTGAGTTTTTTCGGTTAAGGTTTTTGAAGGTTTTATATTTTCAGGGGTTAGGGCATAGTTTTTTTTTGTGTTTTTTAGGATTCAACATATACGGTTTAGGGCTTTATAGAGTTTAGAGCTTAGGTTTTTTTTTTTTTGCGTTTTTAAGGTTTAAGGGTTTATATTAGGGTTTATAGGATTTAAGGGTTCTTAAGGTTTAGCATTTAGGGTTTCTTAGGGTTTTAGGTTAGGTTCTAGGTTTTTTTTAGGTTTAGGGTTATAGGTTAAGCGCTTTATCTAGGTTTTTAGGGCTTAGGGCTTTGGGTTTTTTAGTTAAAGATTTTTTAGGGTTTTATAGGTTTATCGTTTAGGCTTAGGGTTTTTTTGTGTTTTAAGGATTTTGAATATACGATTTAGGGGTTTATAGGGTTTAGAGCTTAGAGTATTTTTAGGTTTAGGGGTTTTTGGGTTTTATTAGGGGTTTTACGGGTTAAGTGTTTCTTAGGGTTTTTTAGGGTTTATGGTTTAGAGGTTAGGGTTTTGTAAGGGTTTCAAATGGTTTTTAGGGTTTATCGGATTTAGGATTTCTTAAGGTTTAGGGTTTGTGGTTTCTTAGGGTTTAGGCTTAGGATTTAGAGTTTTAGGTTAGGATTTAGGGTTTAGGTCTTCTTTTTTTTGCTTTTATAGTTTATCATATATGATGTAGGGCTTTATAGGGTTTAGAGCTTAGTGTTTTTTATGTTTAGGAGTTTTTGGGTATTTTAAGGTTTTAATGGGTTAAGTGTTTCTTAGGGAGTTTTTTTTTGTTTTTGTTGTAGGGTTCACGGATTTTTTTGGATTTAGGTTTTAGATCTTAGGGATTTTAGGGTTTCTTAAGGTTAGGGTTTAGGGTTTCTTTGGGTTTAAGATTTGGGGTTTTAGGTTAGGGTTTAGGTTTTTTTTAGGTTTAGGGTTTTAGGTTAAGGATTTTATCTAGTTTAGGGTTTTATAGGTTTAGGGTTCAAGGATTAGGGGTTTGTTTTGTGTTTTTAGGGTTTAGCATATATGATTTAGGGATTTATAGGGTCTGGAGCTTAGACTTTTTTATGTTCAGGGTTTTTTGAGTTTTTAAGGTTTTTAAGGGTTAAGTGTTTCTTAGGGCTTTTTAGGGTTCTAAGATTAGGATTTAGGGTGTTAGGTTAGGGTTTAGGGTTTAGGGCTTAGCATTTTTTTAGGTTTAGGATTTTAGGTTAAGGGTTTTATCGTGGTTTAGGGCTTAGGATTTAGGGTGCTTTTGTATTTTTTATGTTTAGGGTTTACAAATATTTAAGATTTAGGGTTTAGAGCTTAGGATTTTGTTGGGGTTTCAAATGGATTTTAGGGTTTGTTTTAGGGTTTTTAGGATTTAGGGTTTCATAAAGTTTAGGGTTTAGGGATTCTTAGGATTTTAGGTTTATTATTTAGGATTTTAGGTTAGGGTTTAGGGTTTAGGGTTTAGGTTTAGGATTTTAGGTTAAGGGTTTTATCTAGGTTATTAGTGTTTAGGGCTTTGGAAATTTTAGATTAAGGTTTTTAGGGTTTTATAGGTTTAGGATTTAGGGCTTAGGTTTTTTTTGTGTTTTTTAGGGTTTAGCATATACGATTTTGGGCCCTATAGGGTTTAGAGCTTAGAGTTTTTTAAGTTTCGGAGTTTTTGGGTTATTTAGGGTTATTAAGGGTTAAGTGTTTCTTAGGTTTTTTTTAAGGTTTAGGGTTTTAGGTTAAGGGTTTTATTTTGGTTTTTAGGGGTTAGGGCTTTGAGTTTTTTAGGTTCATTTTTTTTTGGATTTTATAGGTTTAGGGTTTAGGGCTTAGGTTTTTTTTTTGTGTGTTTTAGGGTTTAGCATATTCGATTTAGCGCTTTATAGGGTTTAGAGCTTAGAGTGATTTTAGGTTTAGGGTTTTTTGGGTTTTTTAGGGTTTTTAAGGATTAGGTGTTTCTTCGGGTTTTTAAGGGTTTAGGGTTTAAGGTGTTTTGTGTTTTTTAGGTTTACCTTTATGGATTTTTAGGATTTAGGGTTTAGAGCTTAGGGCTTTGAAGGGTTTTAGATGGTTTTTAGGGTTTATAGGATATAGGGTTTCTTAACCTTTCGAGTTTAGGGTTTTAGATGGTTTTTAGGGTTTATAGGATATAGGGTTTCTTAACCTTTCGAGTTTAGGGTTTCTTAGGGTTTTAGATTTAGGATTTAGGGTTTCAGGTTCGGGTGTAAGGTTTAGGGCTTAAGGTTAGGGTTTAGGGTTTCAGGCTTAGGGTTTTTTTAGGTTAATGGTTTTAGGTTAAGGGTTTTATCTTGGTTTTTAGGATTTAGGGCTTTGGTTTTCTTAAGTTAAGGTTTTTAGGGTTTTATAGGTTTAGGGATTAGGGCTTTCGATTTCTTTTTTTGTGTTTTTTAGGGTTTAACATAGACGATTTAGAACTTTATAGGGTTTTGAGGTTAGAGTGTTTTAGGGTTAGGGGTTTTGTATTTTTTTAGGGTTTTTAAGGGTTAAGTGTTTCTAAGTTTTTTTTTTTGTTTCTTAGGTTTAGGGTTTACAAATTTTTAGGATTTAGGATCTAACACTTAGGATTTTGTAGGGGTTTTAAATGGTTTATAAGGTTTATTTTAGGATTTAGGGTTTCTTAAGGTTTAGGGATTCTTAGGGTTTTAGGTTTAGGATTTTAGGTTTTTGGTTAGGGTTTAGAATTTAGGGCTTAGGTTTTTTTTTTGTTTTTAAGGGTTTAACATATAAGATTTAGGGATTTATAGGGGTTAAAGCTTAGAGTTTTTTTAGGTTTAGGGGTTTATGTGTTTTTTAAGGGTTTTAAGGGTTAAGTGTTTCTTAGGGTTTTTAGGGTTTAGGGTTTAGGGCTTAGGGTTTTTTTAGGTTTAGGGTTTTAGGTTAAGAGTTTTATCTAGGTTTATAGGGTTTAGAAATTTGGGTTTTTTAAGTTAAGGTTTTATAGGGTTTAGGGCTTAGGTTATTTTTTTGTGTTTTTTAGGGTTTAGCATATACGATTCAGGGCTTTATACGGTTTAGAGCTTCGAGTTTTTTTAGGTTTAGGGTTTTTTAGGGTTTTTAAGGGTTAAGTGTTTCTTAGGGTTTTCTAGGGTTTAGAGTTTAGGTTTTAGGGTTTAGGGTTTAGCGTTTTTTTTTTTTTGTATCTTTTAGATTTAAGGTTTATAGAGTTTTAGGATTTAGGGTTTAGAGTTTAGAGCTTAGGGTTTTGTAGGGGTTTTAAACACCTTTTAAGGTTTATATTAGGCTTGATAGGATTTAGGGTTTCTTAAGGTTTAGGGCTTAGGTTTTCTTAGGGTTTTAGGTTTAGGGTTTAGGGTTTAGGGTTTTAGGTTAGGTTTAGGGTTTAAGGCTTATTGTTTTTTTAGGTTTACGGTTTTAGGTTAAGGGTTTTAGCTAGGTTTTTAGGGCTTAGGGCTTTGGATTTCTTAGCTTAAGGTTTTTTTAGGGTTTTTGTATTTTTTTATTTTTTTTTATTTTAATGACCCTTGAAGGGGTCAGGGGCTTAGCAACACCCCCAGACCTTAGCATAAATAAAGCAAAAAGTACAAGGAGGGGGGCATAAACCTTACCTCCGATCCTAAGATGGTTCTGAGTACTCCATCCTACTAAGGCAAGACCTCTCATCCCCTTACAATAAGAGATAAACTAGAAAACTCCTAAATAGAGGACTCCTCTATATACAAGAATCTAGTAATGCATAAACTAGGGAGACTCTCGCCTTACATTGTAAGAAGAAAATACAAATAACACCTACGATGAACTAAACTTAACAAAAACAATTATTAATGAAAGGAGAAGAACGAGTGCATCACAATTCCATAAAGGAGTTTCATGGAGGTTGCTTGATTCTCTTTAGTTTCTTTCGTCTGAAGTGTGTTATCCCCATTCTCTCTAATAAATAGCTTCCTTTGATGATTGCTGGGAGTTGCTAGACAGTGTAGTAATGCTGCACTATATCAGTTTTATGGCTTCTTTTGGACAGCAGGTCTGCTGTGGAATTTGCTTCCCTGAAGATGTGTTGACAACTGAAGATTTCCAGCTGTCTGGTAAGATTAATCAGCTCCTGAATGGATTGTTGCAGCTGCCAGGGAGGTTTCACAGTGAGCTTCAACCATTTCATGAGAAGTTCTGAATCAACTTCTAGCAAGATTTTCTTGTAGCCATGTTGTAAGCACCATTCAATACCATGTGAAGCTGCTAGTGTCT